>CATIWQ010279612.1:0-16521 GCA_949673415.1 Euphorbia schlechtendalii | reverse complement strand
TGTAGGCCCCCCCGGATTTTTGGTACTAGTATATAGTGATAATCCATCTAAAAAAGAATGTAGCGCAATTGGTTGGGTGGGTGTAAACTTGATCATGAAGTTCATGTTTCATACAAAATTTTTGTCATCATATTTTGCCCCCTCCCCTCATATTCAATGTTGGAGCTGCCCCCGGCTTTCGTTCTCTTCCTTTCTCGGTTCATCGTCCAGCTTCACTCGCCCTTCTTTCTCTTAAGTATGACGCTTAAGTCTTTATCCTTATAAAGTCCTCCATTCTTGAACAGTTAAAAAAATGAAGCAGGATAGAACAATAATGGCAAAATGTCTCTCAAAACAACATATAAAGTTTAATTAAATTCATCCTAATAGTTTAAAGGTATTTTTAATCTTTAATCTTAAATTATAATATAAAGAAGCCCCTTCTTCAAAAGTCTCTTTATCTAATTAGGGGCAAAGAATTAATACTCCTTACATCATATGAAGTCGAGTCCAGGCTCCTCAGACTATATTATAGATTTCACATGCCTTTATAAAAGTTCTATATAGTTAATTTTATTTTATACTATTTCTGATTATTCTTAATTATATTATATAGTTTTAGATGCGTGTTGCAAGGTTTTGGTCTCTTCTTTTTATTTTTGTTTGGATTAACAGTTTGAGATAGGATAGGACCTTTTTCATGTAGAATAGGATTTTATACTGAAATTGCAACTATCTTACTCAGATTTTGTTCTTTTTCATCAAAGTGCACTCCTATGGATTCTTTGTTTTCCTTTAAGTTTATCTACTGCCTCACATGCTATTAAGATATATTTAATTTGTTTTCCTGCTGTTTTTTTTATTTATGGAATTGTTTTCTATTGTTTTTGTAAAAAATCTTTCATTTTGATTTAATTTAAAGTAATGGGTGTAAGAGTATATACTTTGTGTTAAATTAATCCATGAAGCCAAGTATATCTTAGTTTAATCAAGCCTTTTTATTTTTTTATAATCAGCCTTTATTTGGGCAAAGCAGTAACTTGTATTATTAATGATATTTTTTTACCGAACAAGAAAGTTCACCAAATCATATACTCTGTTGCATTTCTAGTTTAGGTTGGTTAGTCATGATTTCAAGTAACTAACTAATAATTACATAAACACTCCCTCCCTTTCTAAATAATTATCATTTTAAGATTGTTTCCCAATACCAATGTTACATTAATTAGGATGATAAAAATACTTATTTACCCATTTGATTTTTGTTCATTTGAAAGTTAATTGGATATTTTATTTTTTTATCATTTTCAATGTGCATTAAATAAGGGTAAAATGAGCAAAATGTGTATTGAAATCTTAAAATGACATTTATTTAAAAAAATTTCAAAAACCCTATAAAAACAATAATTAAAAAAGGGAGGTAGTATATCACTAATATAAGTTACATGAATGTTTTAAGGTTGTTTTCAAAAGTTCCTGGCAATCGTAATCATGCATTTATGCAATTGATTGGAGTAACAAAATAAGCATAATTGAAGAGTAACCACAAATAGGACATCTATATACAAAATGATATAATCAAAGTGGCAAGATATATCCAAGCCAACAGAGCTTACTTCAACAATAAAATGACCCATCCTTATAGCTAGTTCTATTCTTGATCAATAATAAAACTATAACAACAATTCAAAATTAATTTTCACTTGAGTAAAATTTTAGAATTAGTTTTAAATTTTGTATTATAATATATTTTTCAATAAAAAAATGAAAATTTTGTATTGTTTTATCATATTAGTGATTTAATGGATACCCCAAATTAAGACATGATCATTGGACCATAATTGAGGTGAAGCTTTTGTAGTAGGATATATTGGATATTATAACTCCAAGGAAAGGACAAATTTGAACAAGAAGAAAGAAACAATTTTTTTTCATTATTTAAACCTGTTTTTTAAATAAAGTGGGTTAAATAAAAAGAAGAGTCCATAATGAAAGCAAACGAAAGCAGCACTCACTCACTTTTTAGTTGTAGGATTTTGCTTTGTGTTTGTAATATTCAACACAAAAATATGCAAATGCAAATGCAATGCTCTAATGAAACTCTCTTCTTGTTTTTCTACAATCTCTCTTCCTCCTCTTTTCTTCTCCTTCTTTTCCTCTATTTCTCCTCCACCTTGCTCCTCAATTTCCTCAACTTCATTGGCAGCTATCCTATTCTCCAAAGGTATTCTTTCACTACTGTCCAACCATCCAAGTTGAATCTTTTTTCAATCAAGGTTATAATTTTATTTGTTATATTTTTTGCAGGAATAATGGATACGAGTACGACATGTACACCGATGACGAGGAGGAGGAAGAAGAAGAAGTAGATAATGAAACTTATTATTATTGCGAGCCAGTTGAAAAAGATCAACACCTTGTAGCCGACATCATCCATGGCGGGGAATCACTTGTGTTCTTGTCGTCAACTCGAGAACCAACCCAACAGAAACAAGACTACTGTTTTGTTGGCGATCATGAACCCACTTCTGCTCTTGCATCTGCTGGCTCGGAATCTGAAAAAGATGACATTGATCTCATTAATGATGACGAGGACGATGGTTTCCAACAAAGAAACGCTGATTCAGTCCAAGATTCCGCTACTCGTCGCGGCGGCCCCACCTCTCCTTTTGCAGTATACAAACACACAAGTGGTTTGGTAGACAGTGACGATAAGTATGGAGGTATTTGCATCACTCTCTTTGAAATCTTTACCAGAGTTCGCAAGTACACGATTTTAAACCTTCTGTATTAATTAGGTTTAAGCTTTTGGATTAAATGTTTTTTTTAAGCAGAAAACTATGTTAAGAATCATGAGATGTTGGAAAACAAGAAGAGGGACTCAAGTTTTAGAGGAGATGAAAACTATTACATGTATGCAACAAGCCAGCTGGAATCGAAGAAGCTTCGGGAGAGAGAAAGCGAAGAGATATATGGCGACACGACCACAGTTGGTTCGACATCTAAGAGCTCCTCTGAATGGAGAAGCTCGATTAAGGATTCGGGGACCGAAGATCCGTTTTCATCTTCGTCTAGAAGAAGTTGCCCTAAATGGGAATCCTACACTGTTTTCCAGAAATATGATGAAGAAATGATGTTTCTTGATAGAATTAGTGCTCAAAAGCTTCAAGAAACTGGTATAAGTACTGTTCAATTACTATAATTTACTTAAACTTTGATTTGAGTAGTGATTAATTTTTTGTTTTTGAATTATCAGAGTCTTTAAGGTCGATTCAGGCGTGTCCTAGATCGATTTCCGACAGGATTGTGCATAAGATTACTACGTTGAACAAAGACAACAGCAAGAAGAAAAGTGCGGAAATTCGGCAAAACCCTTATAATGAATTAGAAGCTACTTATGTAGCTCAAATATGCTTGACATGGGAAGCCCTTAACTGGAACTACATTAATTTCCAACTGAAGAGAGCATCGAGACCGCGCGATTTCGATCCAGGTTGTCCTGCTCAAATAGCCCAACAGTTTCAGCAATTTCAAGTTCTTTTGCAACGGTACGTTGAAAATGAACCTTACGAACAAGGCAGGAGACCCGAGGTTTATGCCAGGATGAGACTTTTGGCTCCTAAGTTGCTTCTTGTACCCGAATATCGAGGTACACATCCAAAACTTTTCTGTTTAGTTTGCCATGTGCTTTACAGAATTCTTGAGTTTAAACCCCAAAATTACCAACGGAAGTTGCAAAGGGAAAAAACCCGTGGTAAATGGTACAGAATAGTTTTCTGACGGAATTTGCAACCACACCGTCGGAAATGCTTGTCAAAATAGGACAGATTATTACCAGTTTCTTGATTTAAACGGATTTTCAACGGAGAATTTGCATTGGCATGGAATTACTTGTAACTAATTCTATCTTTGTTTGTCTGAATGTATGAAGATTCGGAAGATGATCCGAAGGACGAGGGATTCAGGACGAGAATGTCGTCAGCTGCATTTCTGATGATAATGGAAGAGGGAATCGGAACATTCATGAGTTTTCTCAAGGCTGATAAACAAAAACCTTGCCAGATCTTAACATCTTTTCTCAGAAGAAACCGAAGAGGTTCCGTTGATCCTGCCCTTCTCCAACTTATGAAGAAAGTCAACAAAAAAGTAAGTTATAAGTTCCTTTCTCTTTCCTTAAGCAAACATAAATTCTAACTGTACGGTTTTCCAACATTATAATACATTGCAAAATGTGGATAATGAGCAGAAGAAAACGAAGCTGAAGGATCTGCGGCGAGCCCGGAAATGCATAAGGAAAAGAAAACTAACAGTAGAAGAAGAAATGGAGATAATAATGGGATTAATAGACTTGAAAGTGGTGTCGAGGGTATTAAGAATGAGCGACATTAGTGAAGAACAATTGCATTGGTGTGAAGAAAAGATGAGCAAAGTCAGAGTTTCAGATGGCAAACTTCAAAGAGATTCTTCTCCACTTTTTTTCCCAGCACATTGACCCACATATCCACGTTAAAGCCATTTTTTCATTGCTTGATGACTAGATCATTATGAATATCCAACAACACTTTTGTAATCATATAATAATAATAATAATAATAATAATAATAATATACAAAATAATAAATATTAGAAACATGTCTGTACATGCACGAAACTTTTTTTTAACGACGACTAGATTTTCTCTATTGATTGATTGACGAAAATGAAATTGGAGATGAGATGGCCCGGATCGAATTGAATTCATGTGGTTGACACATGAATAAATGTTCAAGAATGGTAAAAAGAGAGGGGTGGGCGTGAATGAGGAGATAAAGACAAGGTTAGCTTTTACTTTTAATAACTTTTTCTTTTTTCCCTTTAAATGTTGAGATGAATAAAAAGAAGAGAGGTGGGCAAAGTTTTTTATTATTATTTTGTGTATATGTAATGTATTGTAATGTAGTTGAATACAGAAAGTAGCTAGTACATGGTACACACGCTAAATAAATATTAATTAGATAATGATTTCACTGGATAACTATAGGAAATTAATTTGTACGTGAAAAGCAAAAACTTCTTTTTATTTTATGTAAAGCTAATAATGCTGTTGAGTCATCATTGATATGTATTTTTGTATGAATGAATTGTAACTTTTTTACAAAAGAAAAGCATTGACTATTGAATTAAAGATGAACCATTATATGCTTAGCTCGAGAGATTGAACATTGTAATGTTTTGATACTTATTTAATCTCTATTTGAAATTGATATTTTAAAAGAAGAAAATTCAAATTTGTAGGAAGAGACGCGTTGAATTGATTTCTTTTAGAAAAAGGTTTCAAACACGTATGCACCCTAATTGTCTTTATATTTATGTTATCCTACAAGTAAAATCCATCAAACAATGGTTTAATTACAATCAATTCTAGTTATTTTAGAGTTAAAAGTATTGTCTCCAACAAAAAAAACTAACAGAGACCACAAGGGGTTACAATAAATAGGGGAGAGAAAAAAAATCTGAAAACCGAGCAGTTCGGTTCAGTTTCGGTTTTATATATTTATGTTACCGGTTTTCGATTCGGTTTATATTTAAAACTTAAAAAATCTTAAACCGTGTCAAAAATCAAAAAATAAAATTTTAATTAATTTATTAATTATATTCATATTCAATTTACATTTAATACTTAAAAATTAAGTTTTTTAATCAAATTAACAATAATTTAAATGTGTTAAAAATTATTTATATTGATTTTTAGTTATTTCATGTTAAAAAATTAATATATGGAAAAAAATAATTTAAAATAAAGACTATAATTTTGATTTAAAACCGAACTGAATCGAAAATCGAACTAAAATAATTCGGTTCGGTTTTAGTTTTTCTCCTTTCAATTTTCGGTTCAATTTTTTAACCAAATCGAATTTTGTTCACCCCAAACAATGACAATTGAGTTTTACCTATACCTAATTATGCAGTGTTGTTACGATGCGAGGCTAAGTAGTTTTTATTTTTATATGACTTACGCATGCGTTTATCTTGTGCTTATCCAAAATGGACACATATTATCTTGAATTTAATATGTGTCAGATACTATATAAACTTATTTAAAATGCATCAATCTATCTCAGTCAATGTCATGTGTTAGTTTTTAGTAAAAGTCAAACTAACCTGAAAATGACATGTATGATATATAAGGGGAAAATTGGTAAATTTTAAATAAGTTCACGAGGATATTTGACATATTTTGACAATTCAGGGTGACAAATACCCATTTCAGACAAGTTCAGGGTATAAATGCATTTAACCTTTTTATTTCTATTCAAATAATTGATTTTGCATATTAAGTTTCATATATATATTTGTTTCATATATATTTACTTAGAAACATATTACTTAGAAAGTTGTGTCAAATTATAATAAAAAAAAAAATTGATTTAGCGTTCATCTAAACATAATATATTAACCTAAATATGATATGCATTGTCAAAACAAACTCATGTTGACCTGGGTTCAAAAAAATGTAAAATTGTTTTTATATTTTATTGGTGTATTTGTCTTGCGTGAAATTTTTTTCTTATTTTATAAATTGATTAGATCATGTTATTTTGATTTTGGTACGAAAATGTTGATGAATTTGTATTGTCTATGTTGACGATTTGATGGTGCTATTGATGGATGATATGCTTCATGAGCTGGGCTTGTAAAAGGCCTTACACTTTTACCAGCCCAAATAGGCTACTTGCCATGATTGGGCCTCAATGGTTCTCTAACTGCTATTTCTAATTACATATGATGTGAACCTTGAATTTTTTTTAAAGCGTGTTTTTGTCGCTTTTAGGATATAAGCTCAGTTGACATCATTCAATATAGGCCAAATGCATCAAGACCTTCTTGAAGTTGGCTTAGAAAATTCGATCCCACTCTCAAATTTTAAAAAGACCAATTACCCTCCTCAACTTGGCAAAAAGAACCAGTTAACTCCCCTTAACTTGGCAAAAATGCATCAGTTTACCCCTTCAATATCACGTGTCAACTTCTGGTTAAAGAGAGAAAAATCAGAAAAATGACATCTTTGAAAAGTCAAACCAATCAGATTCTGACACGTGGCAATGAGGGGGCTAACTGATGCATTTTTGCCAAGTTAAAGGGGGTAACTGGTACTTCTTACCAAGTTGAGGGGGGTAACTGGTCCTTTTGAAAGTTGAGGATGACATCGGGTTTTCTGAGCCAACTTCAGGGAGGTATTGATGTATTAGGCCTCGAATATAAGAGCATATATGCATGAAAAGCTGGCGGAATATAATTTCAACTAACGTGAACACAATTATTGATGTAAAAATGCATGTCGTTTAAAAAAGTTAAAGCAATCGTAAAAGTCATAAAAAAAACATGAAAACTTGAGTTATTTGATTAAGCTGTTAATGTTGCATGTTGAAATTAATGTTAGTTGTAGCTTATAATTATTTATTATTGCCGATTAATTTTATCTCGAGAAGAATTTCAAACACTTTTGCTCGAGTACTATGTTTTTTCCTTCACCAAAAACCTAAAACAAACTCCACTGAAAAGTTTACAAATACATAAATTCACCTAACAATGTCGAATTTATGTACTATATATTTATGAACCTAAAAGGTGGGTGATTGCATGTGCATCTAAACAGTAGCTCGGTAGATTAAAAATTAAGCAATTAAAGGATTAAACTATTTAATGAATCATAATCACAATAAAAACCGACAGTTCAAACAGTGGGCCACAGTGTGTTCAGAAAAATGAAAATTGCATATGATTGGATCTTGCCATATGATACTATTCAAAAACTGCTACCAAAATACTGAAAGATTATTTAGTGAAAAATAAATCAATAAACCGTTTGGGTTCAATAAAACAATGCACCATTTGAGAATTTTAGATGGAAAATTAAATTTATATTAATAAAAAAAGCAGTATTGGTTCAATAAAATTTCGATAAGTTTACTTAAGTTATGTTTATAATTTTATGTCAATTTAAGTTTATTCACATGTTTGCTATAATTGTAACGGTTTATTGTTAGTTGCAGCCAATTTTTTTCTTTAAAATGTGATAAATTTCAATTAAATCAAATTTAGTGGTTATAAGTAAGAAAAACAGAATATAAGTAGTGTCCAAGTGCGAGAGATGGAATGGAACCCAAATGTCCACAACAATTCTTTGACTGTATGTAACAAAGTTTATATATTTTATTAAAATAATAAGATAATTGTTTGTAAAAGACAAATAAACAAATGGAAATTTTAATGTTACTATCTTGTTTTCTACTCTAGCTTAATTAATATTTACAAAGTTGTCGTACTACAAATTAGTCTTAGGAAAATTCGTTTGTTTTAAAACATTGAATTTAACCATATAAATTTCAATTTTATTTTTCAATTCAAAAAGCAATTTGTATGAAATAATTTATCTTGTTCTTTATTGACCCTTTTTTTTTCCTGAATTCCTTTTTACATGATTACTGATTTGCTTAGTACTGTATTATTTAACATAAAACACACATATATAGGACAAGAAAAACCAATGTTTTAAAAAGTATTAGAAGCTAGTCGGACGATCGAAGATTAATCGAGGTCTAATTGAGGATTAATCAGGGCCTATGCGGATTTAGGCACTAGTCGGCAGAACTTAAGCACTAGGTGTAGTTGGGCTAGGATCATCAAAGTAGAGCCTAGGCGGGGGATTTTTAAAACAGCGAGAAAAACTGTTTTAACAATAGTTCAAATTATTTCATCAAACATTTTGATTATTTTTCAAAATTCTAATTTTTTACAAAGAATATAATAAAAAAGTATAAATATAACTCTTGAAAAGTTAAGTAAAATTTTAAGAATAAACTCGTTATATAATAACTCAAAAAATTTCATATTTTTGAAATAAAAAAAGAAAATCAGCTACACGCTACCAGTTTGTGGTTTGCAATCCACAGTATTACAAGTTATAAGAATTCAAAATTAGCCTAACTGTAAATAGTGTTAAATTCTTAAAAAAAAAGTATGTATGTGTGTGTATATATATATATATGTATATATATATTTGTATATATATATATATACATGTATACGATTTGATTTTTTACATAGTGATTGCATAGTGAATAATTTAAAAATTTATAACTTTATTTTTTACAAGATTATTATATTTTATACTCAAGCATTATTGAATTAATTGAGTAAAAATTAGATTAATTATATATAGGTAAAATATGAGAATTTATAAAATAAAAGTCGTTTAAAAAGTATGCAATTAAAAGAAATTAATTATATTTCTATAAATTTCAAAATAAAAAAGATTGCGTGTTTCATATGTGGATCAGATCTCATTTCCAAACATAACCCCACCACTTACACTAAGTTCAATTAGTTAATTAATCAAATTAGTACAACAGCATAAAAGAAAAAGGCCAAAAGCAAGTGTTCCTGGAATCTCTAGCTCCGATTTGTCTGCACACGACTCGATGCAATTAAAAATAACAAAAATATCGAACGGTCAACCCAATGCAGTCTCACCAGATATAATATAAGTCACGACCACACCCGAATAATCTCACTTCATCTTCACCTTCTTGGCACCTTCTCATCCATTCTCTTTCCATTTCTCCTCTCAATATAATCTTTATTTCCTCTCCAATTCTTCCTCCGCTCCTCCGGGGTCTTTCCGACTTATCCTCCTCCCTCTCCGTCGGATCTATTCTGTAATTCTCCTTTCATTTTCCGCTGAACTGTATTAGTTTTCAATTTTTCTCGTTCTTCTCCTATAGGTCTTATGCACGATTATGGTTGTGTTTGTAGCAGGCGCTTTTTGAAAATGAATCGCTGCGGGTATCAACAACAAAAGAGCGCCGTCGGAGGCGGCGAGGAGAGGAGGATGTTGGTGGTGGATTCTATGGTTTGCCCTAAGCCGAGACGATTGGGTCTTTTAAATCCTTCAATCAACGATCAATTGAGACCCTTAAGAATTTCAATTAAGTATGTCGTTTGTTTTACCCCCAATTCTCATTTCATTTTTGGATTTCGGATGCTTGATTTTGCGATTTCTGTTTTGTTCATCTCAGCAGCTGTATGCAAACTGTTGAAATTGGAGCTGAGATGGGGGATTCACCCACTGGAGCTGAGCTTCTGGATATTATACTCAGAAAGGTCTGTTGTTTTAACGTATTTTGATTCTGAATTGGCTCCTGTAGTCGATTTAATCTCTGTTCTTGCTAGCTGGAGCATCAAAAACTTTTGTATGAAGAGATATATTATCCCAATTTGTGGGTTTTTCATTTGGTTCAGTAAAAGGAAAGAAAGAAGCTTTTTGTTATCAAGTTTGTTCTGCAGTTGCTAGCAAACATGTAAATTAAGTTCATGTACATTGACTTTGTTTGGTGTCAATAATATTCTGCTATTTTAAATCTTCAAGACTATCCAAGCAAACTGATTAGGTTCTTCCATATCCAAATATTTACAGGGAAGATGCGGTGCGGAAACTACAGGTAATCAGGAGGTGGCGTCGTCCCCACCGTTTTACAGTGGATCACCACCAAGCAGGGCATCAAACCCTGTAATCCAAGATGCTCAGTTCGGCAATGAGCTGTCTTCAGCTCCACCATCCCCATCATCAGCACGCCTAGGAGGAGGAGTTAGGATGAAATTTGGGCACAAGCCTGCTGCGGTTAGGGTTGAGGGGTTTGATTGTCTCAGCAGAGATAGGCGAAATCGCAGCATCTCTGCTGTGGCTTAACCAAACCCTAAAGTAGCAAATTTTGATATCAAAAAGACAGAAATGGGAGGTGTAATGGGGTTTTTTTGGTATGTAAATACAGAGAATTTAGTGGTAATTTAAATGGTGATGTTGTGGCGCAGGCGTGCTCTCAAAATGTATAAATGTAATGAAGATTGAGAGTTGTTTTTAATTTTGAAGAAATAAAGAGAAGGGAAAGAGGCTTTAGCTACTCTCTTTTTAGAATTCATTCTTCTTGTTCATAGAGATTTGATTTGGAATTTTGGGAGGGGATGTCTTCTGTAATATCACGTTATGTCTAATCTTTGTTCATAGTTTCTCCGTTATTTGTTGTAATATGATATGAATGAAGATACAAGTATTTAACCTTTTGGCAATTATATTGAGTTTTTTATGCCGAATTTTTTCTATTTTATCTGCAGTAGAAGCGCATAGTTAATTTTCATATTTATAGATACAAGGCCAGTTTTTAGTTTAGGCAAGTTTTTTGGGAGGCGGAGATTTGTTCGAATACTGCCTTCTTGAATTTGAGTTTTCGAAATAGACCAATATTTTCTATGTTCCTTTGCAATTTCGCGCAATTTAATAATGTAGAATTGGAAGTGCACTTGACAAGTGACATTGATGTCATGTTGAAAAATGCAGCACCTAATCAATGAACTTAGTAATTAAAGCACGTGGTTGTGGTACTAAAATGTTCGGTTGTGACTTTTTTAGGTGTAAATATATGATTCAATTAAATTTTAAGTTAAAGGGCGGGCAGTGCAGTAGAGTAGATATCAGAGCATTGAAAATTTGTCAACTTTCTTTTTTTATTCAGCCTGTCATCTACTAATCAAATGACAGGTTGGGTAATGATAATAATGACTTAGAAATTAAGCTAAATCAATAAAGAAGAATTGCAAAATAAATTTGGCAAAAAGAAAAAAGTAGGGTTAAATATTCCTCTTTAAAGTTAAAGTGACAAATAGCATCACCGGTGATACAATACAAAGTGTATTAGTTGCATTCGAAGTGAAAATTTTCAAAATTTTAATAATTTAATTCAACCAATCTTGAAGTGAAAAGAAAGAAAATAATGAAATGATTAATATGTAGTTGTGCGATAAAATTATGTGACATTTTCACCATATCTACGTAAAGGAATGCTGAATGATGAGAGGGGCACAAATCGAAAAGGAAAAAAGACAGCGAGATATTGACAAAGGCATAAGGATTATGGCATGCTTTGTGATACTTGAAAGTTCTGTACAAATAATTTTTAAATTATTGGCCATTTGGTTTACTTTGTTTAATATAATTTTTGTTTATGTTATAGAATTAGCTCTAAATTTAACATTAGTATGTATGTCAAGGATAAGTAAGACTGAATTAAGGCTACAGCCTATAATTGTACATAAATGACAAGTTAAATCAATTTGATAAGCCCTAAGTCATCAATGGCAGTTAAATTTTTTATGGGTTTGGGTTGAACTTATCGAGTTTTCAGCTTAAAATAAAATTCAATCCATTGTCCAACTCATCTAAACTAGTTTCTAGTTTGACCTGAGCTCAAGTTGGGTTCAAATTTACTCAATACAGTAGAACATTGTTAAATTAATACTCGATAAATTAATAATCTCGTTAAAATAATAATATCTCCGGTCCCTAGTCAGGACCAACGTGGTAAATTAATAATTCGCTAAATTTATAATATTACAAAAAAATAAATTTATATATAATTCATAATTTGTAAAAATATATTTCATATAATTCATAACTAATCTAAGAAGATTTTTGAAAATATGAATCAAATGTTACTTGTTTCTTTTTAAAATTAATATCCTCTTTATCTCTAACCTTTCTTAGAGCATTGAGAAAATCTGGTGTAGAGTTCTCATATTGTAAAAGGAAGTGTTGTAAGGTGATTGCTTTTGAGTGAATGCTGGATTTTGTTGTTTGTACTCACGTAATTCTCTATATATACTATCTGTCATGGTTGATTTTTTTATACCTTTGAGATGAGAAACAATTTTTTTCTTTTGTTTTGTAGAGTTATATGTAGTAACTCTCTTTATATAGTAACTTAGTTAATATTAGTACATGTAATTATATTAATAGTTGAGTGGATTTAAACATTTAACTTGAGATATGTATGGAATACTAAAAGTTTATCAATGAAAATACATGAATTTAGTTAATATGCATGATTAATACTTATTAATTAAATTCATATATTTCATACATATTCACATTGTAGAGATATAAAGTACATACTCTATAAATTAATAATTATTAATTTACGCGATTAATTAATACCTTGCTAAATTCATAAAATTTCATGGTCCTAACATTATTAATTTATAGAGGTTTGACTGTAGTAACAAACTGCTTCAAAAATAACTGAAGAAGAAACCAAATTTTTAACTGCATCTGAACCTAGCATTGAGTCAGAAGCTCAAGACTGCGTCAGAAAACACAAACATCAGAAGATAGAAGAAGAACTGTCTTAGAGGCAAATATATTCAGAGTTAGCAATTGCTTAAGGACAAATTAAATTCAGGATATTTATTTCAAATAATTTAAACAACAATCCCAAGGCATCACATGAGTCAACTGTTGTTATACTTTGCATTTGATTCTACGGCGCCAAAAAATGTTACACTTGAAAAGGATCTGTTGATGTTGACAATAAGGAGATGAATGCACTTTTTCTCCCCTGTAGCAGACAATAAGTAGTGGTGGGACCATTCTTCTACGAGATCTATATCAGAGTCCAATTGCGATCACTTAACAATGTTTTAACGGATACAAATTGTCCTGATCATCGCGCTAACCTTGTCCTTAATCCCCTTAAGCGTTAACGGCTAAATTTGCAACTGACAACGGAAAGAGTTCAGCAACAATCTAAGATTAAAGAAAACTTGTCAAACCTATATAAAGGAGCAAAGTTATAGTAGAGGAATTTGGTGAAACACTATCTAATTTCAAGAGCATTCAAGCTATAGTATAATCATAACAAATTGTTTCACTTACAAACCTTAGCAAATATTCATTTCAAATCAGTTTGTAATAGTGTTATAATAACTCAGAGACTAGATACAGTTGAATGATACTTCTGTATTAATATAGTTCAGAAGCAGAGATTGTTGGACGATATTTCAATATAAAAAATCAACTTTGTGGTGATTTGTTCCCCACTCAAAGAAGAATCACTATCAAGGATCGAATTAAGCAAAGACCTGAACAAGATAAAAATCTTGTGTTTGTTATCTCTTTCTTTTACTTATCAACCGTTGCATTCCTATTTTTAAACCGGTAAACTAATTAATCAAAAGAGACTACATCAGAGGATAACTTTTGAGAAAATTATTAAATCAAATTTACTCAGAAGTTGTGTCAAAAGCACATTTCTAAATAGCCTCTAAAGTTTAGAGAGAAAACTCGCAAAAAGAATCATTCACCCCTTCTAAATTGTTTATCACCCTATTGAGTCCAATAAATAGTATCAGAGCAGTACTCATAAAAAAATTTAACTAATTTGAGTAAAAAATCATTTAAAAGGAAATAAGTATAATAACAATAATAATAAAAATTTATAATAAACAAAATAAATAATAAATATTAATATTATAAAATATTTAATTATAACAATAATAAATATGTATTATAAAAATAGTTATATTAATATCATATAAATAAATAATTATAAAACTTTTATCGTATGATTATTAAAAACAATAATAATATTTAAATTTAATAAAATAAATAATAAATAATTAAAATAACATTATATTGATATTTTTATAATAATAATAATAATCATATGTTGTAATAAATAATGAAAATATCACTATTAATATTTATTATTATTATTATTATTAAAAAGAATAATATTATTATTATTCTTATAAAAATAATAAAATATTTATAACAATAATACTATTAAATAAAAATTTATGAAAATAAAAAATGTAATTTTCAATAATCAATAATATTATAAATCATAATATCTCTTTTTATTAAATATATATATATATATATATATAGACACACACATACATACACACAAAAGAGATTTCATTTCATTTCCTAAACAAAACCAAACATGTGTAACTATAAAGGGAATCAAATTCCATTCATTTCCTTTTGATTCTCATTCCTTTCCTCATATGAACCAAAAACACCCCTAATGTAACATCAAAATTTATAAAGTAAATCATTTTTAATTTTACGCTAGCAAAATTCTCCTTTTTCTTCCTCGTTATCTTATCATTTCAATAATATTCAATCATTTTCTTAATTAATATAAGGATAAATTAGTAAAAAAGTTAAAAAGAGAATTGCATTAATTCTATCACAAAATGAAGGAATCGAGATGAAAAGTTTGTTAACACAATTAAGCGGAACTACATTGAGTAATTACTTATGTTATCCAGACTGACTTTGTTTATTCCTCGAGTCCATGGCAAGATATGTTTACAACACTATTTCAAAGTTTCAGTTGCATCAACAGATCACTTCATAAGCTAAAATATTTTATATCAAATTTGAATATTATCAACAATTTTCTCAAGTTCAATACTTATCATTTTATCGAACAATTCTATCATTTAATAGTTTAAGCGTTTATAATAAAAATAAAATAAACACAAAATATAGCTGACACAAAAAAATAGTCCATGCTTATGATATAAATGCACCAATTTAATATTGGCATAAGCTTTCATTACTTGATAATATATAGCAAAATAATTTCATATAGGTCATATCTGTTATATGTATTTCTATTCATTTTCTTACAGGGTTAAAGCTAATTAATTCTGTATTTCCATATATCCCCTGTTTTAAGTCCCTTCAGCTGTTTTCTCTACCCAGATCTACTTACATCTTGTAACTTGAGCCACTGGACAATATTGCCAACATCTGTGCAGCAGCCGATTCTCTTGCTTCGTGAGGATGGCAATGTATTTCCCCGCTAGCCGAATACTCAAAATCCATCCCCTTCACAATCACATTAGCATCAAATCCGCCTTCAAAACAAAAGTGTATCAGATCAAATGTGTATTGAATCCATCAACTCATTAGGGGTTTTCTTAAGAAACTCAAGCTATCTTACCATCTTGTGCCGAGAGACAATACCTTGGTAATATCCAGTTATTTCTACAACATACGTCGTCCAGATCCTGATAAATCAACAGAAAGGTTTAATTTCGATGAAAATGAATTTCTTTTTTTTTTTGAGTCTATGTTTACAAGAGACTTCAACTTTTATTGCTATAATGTATTATTATCAACTCCATACAAACGTTCTCAGCTATTCCTGTGATACTTCCCACTCATGCTTCTCAAACACCGTCTCTTATCTTCACTCAACGATAATCTGCCATCCGATCTTATATCTTATGCCCGTAAAGCTTCGGACTGGACTTTTACAGAGCTTGACATAATTCAAAATAATAATAGTTGTAGGACAAAGGTGGATTACAGATAGTTATTAAAGAACAAGAATCACAATTTATACAGGGCACCCATAAAAAAATTACCAAAACATGGAAATACATAATGAATGAAGCACTGTCCAAATATGCTGAGGATTCTGCCTAAAGTTCAAAATTGAGGCCAGAAAAAATGAATATTAGTATTCCAGTATTTGATCAAATATTAAAACAAACATACCCGGCATGGATTATTGGCTATAATGTCAGGGGATCTCTCGCATTCGATAAATTTAGTTGAGCATTGCTCTTTGCTACATTGATGAACTGATTCATTGATTAGACTCCCAAGGAGTTGCATCTTCAGTGCTAGATCTCCATCATCACCTATAAGTG
>CATIWQ010279585.1:0-11940 GCA_949673415.1 Euphorbia schlechtendalii | reverse complement strand
CATTAAAGCCTCAAGGCCCATCAGAAGACCCAAAAACTACATGGGCTAAACAAGGGTATGCCTCGGCAACATTACGCGCCGACACCATATCAGCATAGCATCACGCCGAGGTATAGCATCACAAATCAAATAACCTTCGGCCTTACCCACCGCGCTTATGCCGAGACATCACCCTCAGAACCCACGCCGACTCTGACATTTCTCTCTCCTCTGCCGCATTAAATGCATTACCGACTGGCAAAGATGAATCATTTAATGCTCCGACGGCGGACAAGACCCCCAAGCGGCTTGCACACGTGTACCTCTTACAGATGGGTCCCACATGTCATCATTACACACAATCCTATAAATGGCAAGTCTCCAACTGTAGAGGTATGGTAATCGTGAGCAGAATTCACTAAGACCACTTTTCCCTGACCACTGACAAGATCGTCGGAGGATCTTCGCCGGAAACACTTCCGGCCGAAGATTTGTTTTGCAGGACCTTTGAAGACTCGATAAGTGGAAGATCACTTTTGAAGGACATAAAAAAGTTTATGACTTTTACACAAGGCACATGTATTGCACGAAGAAACAAGAGAAAAATCAAATTTGATATTATTGAAATTCAGAGTACGTTTAATAACGGATAAGGCTGAATGATTTAAACGGGCATGTCAAAGATTTAAACTACCAAAAATTGCATCAACAGAAGAATTTTTTGAAACTAGAGTTTAAAAATAAACTATAAAACCCTTCATCACTCCGGCCTCGAAACAAAGTCACTTTGGATTCCAGATCCTTGATAAGAAAACAATCAGTTAAGAATTCAACACAAAATGTGTGACAGGATTAGTAACTGAAAAAAGCTTAATTCGCCTTAACTCCTTGGATTCAAATTCAATCGTCAGTAATAAAAGAAAATGTAATAATTACTTTGTAACAATGACAAATATATATTGATAATAATTAATATGTGCAATTTGTACTCATAGAATCATAATGATTGTCATCACTTAAATTATGCATTTCAAAATCATTGGTCCATGCACACCTTTGATTTTTTTTTTTTTTCTATATGTATTTGCTCTTTATAAATAACTCCACCAAAATTTTATTGATTTCTATTACTCACTTCATCTACTAGAATTATTATTTTAACTAATTTATAAGTTTTAAGATAACAACTAATCAAATAAGGTGATATACTAATTAACCTTTTCATAAATGTTCTACTCTATTTTCAAGACTTCATTAATATATTCAACAAAAAATAATTTGCTAATGTTTAAATATTGATTCCTATAATCTTTCCACATTGTTGTTGGAGATTGGAATATGGTTATCTTAAAAGTTGAATAAATTAATAAGGGTATGAATGAAAAACTTTGAAAAAAAACCTTGAAATTACAAAATGATAATAAAAAAGAGAAATCAAAATCTCTCTAAACCGTCAATATTTAGTAGATGTAGGGAGTAATACTCCCTCCGTCTATTAAATATTGTCGTTTTAACTAATTCATGGTTTTTAAGATAACAACTAACTAAATGAGATGATTTACTAGTTTACCCTTTCATAAATGTCCTATTCAATTTTCAAGACTATTAATTTGTTCAATAAAAATAATTTGACCTATAGCCTTCTCTTGTTATTGGGGATTAGAATATAATTATCTTGTAAGTTGAACAAATTAATAGGGGTAGTAATGGAAAACTTGGAAAAAAAACATCTTGGAAATACAAAATGACAATAAAAAAGAGACAACGAAATCTCTTTAAAACGATAATATTTAGTAGACGGAGAGAGTATATTTTTTCACTTTAAAAGTCTGATAAGTAATTTAATGTAAGTTAAACACTAACATATTATATTGCATACAGGTCTTTTAATCTTAAATTACATCATGGAACATTAATTTTGTTTCTATCAACTTTCTTTAGTGTACTTAGCCATAAGTTATCCAATATTTGGTTAGACAAAGACATACCACCGTAAAAAAACTAAGTTAATTGAGTTACTCATCAAACAATCTTAATTAAGAGGTAACCTAGCTAACAGACAATTTAAACTGGTCGATTGAAGTATATTGTATACTTCATGACCTAAAATGATGCTAATAGCTAAACGAACTTGATTCGGATCAAGTATAACATAATTTGAATTAAACTATCTAAAACTTTTGCGGGAAAAAAATAGTTCAGTACTCAAAATTTAATAGTACAAATGCAGACAATAGCAATATTAAATACATACTCTTGTAGTTAAAGAACAACAAAAATTTGTGACAAATGTCTTAGTCTTTTGATTCTAGATGTCACATGTTTGAGTCCATATAAGGGTGGGGTATGTTAAGAATTTTTCTTGGTATTAATATAGCCGCAAACATCACACAAACTTTGTTTAAAAAAGAACATATCAAGGAGCGCAATTTTTAAAAAACCAAATTCAAGGAAAGAAACTAAATAACATGGAAACATCCAATAGTCAATAGTAGAGCACAATAAAAAGTTGAGTATTAAGAAAACAATCTCATAGGTATATCTAAGTTTAGTCTCCAGCTTACAGCCAGTATGAAGTTGATTGAATAAGATTTCCAACATAAGTTCGATTCTTTTTTGTGAATGAATGGTTTCTTTCTTCTTAAGCTCGCGTATATAAAATTTGAGATATAAGATAAAGTCATTTCAATACATAGTGGTTGAAATCTAAGGCGATGATGCATTTTTCAACTTTTTTTCGGTTATATTGAACTGAACTAAAATATATATATTTCAATGTAAATTTATAAATATATAATATTTATAAGTACAGAATTAAATTAAATTGATTGATGAATAAGTTGAAAAAAACATAATCAAATTAACCTGTTTCTAAAAATGGTACTTACAATACACAAAGGGCAAAAAAATTATTGTCCGTAAATGGGTGTCCCATTTTAAAACTTTTTTTTCTCAGTTTTGAGTGTTTTTTTTTTTGTTAATTGTGTCCCAATAAATATAAAATCTATTAAACAATGAAAGTGAAAGGAGACGGAATTGTCCATTGAATTTTGTGATAGGAAATTTGGATTAGGAAAGTGATACATTAATGAATTAAAAAATGGAAAGTTGTTGATACATCATTGTTCAAAGATAGTCTAGGGGTTATAGACCAATTAATAATCTATAGCCTTTTCTTTGGGAATAAAATATTGAATACTGTAGTACTATTATAAACAAGCTAAAGCATGCACGATAGTTTGAGAACTGAAATTGTGATTGGTATTTCTTGCGACAATTTATGAGATTTATGAGATAGTAAATGAAAGACAAAATGAAGTGATAATTAATTAGAGACATAAAAAAGAGGCATCATAATTGAATTTGTGCTATGCTTTATGAAGGCACTCAAATCAAATTTTATGACAATATAAAATCCCACTGAAAGCCTGTTAAATTAGTTAATGGCCCAACCAACGTGGATTACATTGTCTCTTCTAATGACTATCTACTCATACCTCTGTTTATTCTTCCAACTCATGATACAGACTCATTCTGTTATTGGTAAAACTTAGCATGCATCAAAATCTTGTCATGGAAAAGATCGCAGTTTCGAGGCTTGAATGTTACGTAAAGAGGTCAAAAAGTCCGCAAAGAAATTAATTCGTGTCAAATAAAAAAGGGCATAAAATATCTCATGTTAAAATACAGTACAAAATTTAAGTTCACTAATTAATATCCTGATAAATATTTTTTTAATGAATATATCCTGATAAATATTGAATCGAATAAGAAGCTTTTGGTGGTGGTTCTCTACTCAAAACTATTTTTTATATAAATTTGACTTTAATCCAAAAAAAAAAAAACTTAATTTAAGTTATTTATTAATTTTGAATATTTAGATTTATTCCACTAATCACCACTTTTCATTTAGATGATATAGCATAAAGAAATAGATGATTTATAGAATCCAAAATACTAAAACAATTGACATTTTGAATTCTGTAAACTATAGTGTGCTAATAAATACCAATGAAGTCGAAGAAAAGTTGACTCATCGTCCACCCTTTAATAGTTTAATTATGTAAAAACTTAAACTATTACCGGAACAATTCATAGTTTAACTTGTTATTAAATAAGAAGAAATCAAAATTTCCTAAAATGTTTTCTTTCAACTATTTTGAAATACAACAAGAACTAAATTTAACTAATTTCCAGTAATATTTATTTTATACATTAAGTTAGCAAAAGGATATTAAGTCATTTTTTAACTGAAAACTACCCAAACTAAATGAATTTATTACTTGATAACTAACAATGACAAAGGAGTACTAACCACAGAGAGAATTACTGACAAGATGTAAGAGTGTGGCCTTTTGACCAGTCAAAGTAATAAATAAGGCAAATCTCTTTTGGTTCTTTTTGTTTTTGTTTTACTATGCATAATGCATACTTTTGTATTATTTAATGCCCAACACAATAGACAACTCTTTAATATCTTTATAATTATTTTATAAGAGATATTAAATTTGTAGTTTCGTATAAACAAAATATACAAATTTAATATGACATATGAGAATTGTGTGGTATGGATTTCTATATGTTTAGTTAAGGAAAAACAAAAGAAGAGTATCAACTTTTCGGTAATTTTAAGTTAGATATAAGTATTTCGCATTGTTAAGATTATTAAAAAAATATTGATATTTAAATAACTATACATGAAAATAATTGAATGTAATTCAAATAGTACAGGAAGTGATCAGTGTTTGAATCCTGACATTGGTAAGAATTTTTTTTTAATTATAATTTCATATACACATTTAAAAAAAAAACTACGTAAAAGATCTTGCAGAGAAATGATGTTGAAAATTAATGAGTTCAATATTGAATTGATTGAATTTCAATGGAAGTTTCAGTTTGATCTCACTCACAAAAACTGAATGTTAGTTTTAGCTACGGAGAAATGCTTACAACTATCTAACAAACTATTTACAAGTGGATGCCAGGTTGACAATTTTGTTATTAGTCCCTTGTATAGTTGTTACAATAACCTCCTAGGGTCCATTTGGTTGACAGAAAACCTATTAGTTTATCAACCTCTCTATATTCAACAATCTTGCTAAAAGTATTACATGAAAAATCACATAGATATTGTGGATCTGGCTTAAGAAAAGAGAGTTCAGACTAGTACCTCTTAAGCATGGTATAGTATTCATAACAAAGTAATCACCTTACGAAAATGAGTTAAGATTCCTCTTAATCTGGTACAAAAGCGATCCTTTACTTTCTCCAAACCTCTGTTCTCCAAAGATCGTGAGCAGATTCTGTTGGTTAATCAAGATAGTAATTGAACATGAAACGTTGCAAGGTGGAATTTCAAAACTTAAAATTAACCTAAAGGATCTCCTAAGCATGCCATGATCGATATAATCTAAGTTGAAATGCTCCATAGATGCCAATAGGTTTATAAAACTTATAAAAGAAACCCTAGCATCTAAGTTTAAAACATTACAAGTTGATGCTTGCTTCTCTCTCCTTTTGAATGTAGCGTTCCCTTAGAGAAATTTAGCAAGAATCCATTGACACTAGCCTCCAAACTAGGATAGCCTCTATGATTGATCCACACGGATCTTCATCGACTAAAACTTCCGCTGAGGTAGAACCCATTGGTAGACAGCAGTTGCTAGAATGCTCGAAGACCAAACCGAAAATATAAATGAGAAGGCTCACTTCAAAATACAAAGAGTCTTCCAAAAAATTCTTCGTCGCTTGGAGAAAATTGTGGAGGATCTCGCAAATTCTCGTGAAGAAAAGATGTTGAACTCAAAGAGAAAGACAGAGTTGAAGTACTTTGAAAAAGGGGGGAAAGGAGGCTATTTATAACCAAAAGGGGGAGCAAAAATACTCCCCCTAACCGATGTGGGATTGGTGTTTTACACCAATTCCACATGGGCCTGCAAGCCTTTGCGGGCTGCTTCGCAAGAAACTCACGGAGTAGTTTGTCGCGTAAGGCAAGCCCCTCACATGGGCTTGCTTTGCGCGCTGCAGGCGTAGCAGCCTGGGCTTGTAAGATTTCTTGCAAGCTCGCTTGCAGCGAGCCTCGCAGGCCTCTGCAAGCGCTTGCGAGGCCTGCTTGCGTGCTTTCCCGCAAGCCCAAGAGCGCGTCTAGCGCTCGTGTAGGCTTGCCTCGCGCGGGCTCTTGCAAGATTTCTCACAAGATCCACTTACGACACATCGGTTTGGTTTTTCTCCTTTTTCTTTTCGATAGTTTGGTCTAACTAAAATACATCCAATCTGTATTCGACATTTTATTCTCGGTATAGAGCCAGTCTATAAGTTCTTACTTAGTTCTGTAAAGACCCAAAGTGTGTGACCTCATAGGATCCCAAAGTATAGAGCCACTAGAGGTAAACCTAAACTTGGATTCCCATCTGGGAACCTTTAGGCTTAGTATTCCAGATCGATATGGAACCCGATAACACTAGACGATCAAATGGGCTTTCTAATAAAGGCGTATAATCCTCGATACTCGGAACATCACGTGCTTGTGACTTGATCCGGTTCTACAGTAGTAACCAATACAACACACTACTTCCATTAGGTTAAGTACCATCCAATTTATTGAGCTCGGAGTAAGTGTTAGCTTATGTAATAGCCGTAGTTATCCTGGAATTAAACTTGTTCACGAAGAACACTACTCGCCATAATGTATCAAGATTGACTAGAAACCTGCTCTATCAATCTTATACTGTGATCAGAGGTTTATGAGTGTATCTCTTCAACAAGGGGCCCTAAGGTACGTCTCCCCTTATATCACTAAATCAGGAGCGATGGATCCCATCTTGACTACTCGGTTTACCAACATGTGATCATCACTATACCCGTACTCACCCGTATCATCCTGATCACCAGGGTATGAATAAGAATGACCCAAAGTATAGCAATTCCTACATAAGGTAAACAGTATCTCAAGTATGAGGATATTTATACTGCTACTACAATAAGATATGACACTAACACACGGATATAGTTATTTTTGAGTGTTTATCTTATAGCGATCTTCAATATATTACCCGAATACATTCATGTGTTAACTCAAGGTACCACCTTCAGCTCATTAGATTAGCTGTTTAGATCTAATCCAAGGAGTAAGCCTACACATGCTAGTCTGTCCACTTCATTGATGTCCAATCTCAATGAAACTATGAATAAGGATATTTAGACTATTCATAATAACACGTATGTGCAGTTCTCACATCATATAGCTCCCACTATATCCTCGCACTTTTACACTATTAAGTAGTAATGGATATTGTCTTATCAATGCGCATATATATATATATATATATATATATATATATATACACACACACACACACATATGATACCAGTGAGATACATAATTTAAACAAAAGCACTTATAAATAACAAAGATGCCTTTATTAATAATAATAATAATAATAATAATAATAATAATAATAATAATCTGAAACTGTTTATACATTATAACTAATTAAGACATAGCACCCTAATTGCCTCTAGGGCATACATCATGACTAAAAATCTCCCAATTGCACTAGAGCCAATTGCCCATGTGCTTCATGCCATACTCGCTAACATACTGATCATGCTTAACCCGAGTCAATGGCTAAGTTAGGCCATACGCTAGATTCTGATCCGTCGGGATGTATTCTAAGCTTATATCTTTTCTAGCTAATATTTCCAAAATGAGATGGTATTTTCTGAGTACATGTCCATTTCTCTAACGAGACCATGGTTCCTTTGCTTGAGCAATAGCCCCATTGTTATCGTAATATATTGCTATTGGATTTACAATGCTGGATACCACACCGAGATCACCTATAAATCCCTTTAATCAGACAGCTTGCTTAGTTGCTTCTGAAGTAGCTATATACTTAGATTCTTTGGTTGAATCGATAATCGTATCCTGATTGAAACTTTTCCAAAGAACTACCCTTGCATTTAACATAAACATATACCCCTACTGGGACTTGTAATCATCCTTATCAGATTGAAAACTCGCGTCTGTGTATCCCTTCACAAAGAGATCATCTTCTCCATACCAAAAACATATCCTTAGTCCTGCGTAAGTACTTAAGGATAGTTTTAACGGTCATCCAATGCTTCTCACTTGAGTCAGATTGAAATCTGCTCGTGATGCTCAACATATGTGAGACATCAGACCGAGTGCAAACCATAGCATACATGATGGTGTTAGACATGATGTATACCCTGGAGGTAATTAGGGTGATATATCTTTATTAGCTATAATGTACAAACGATTTCGAATTATTATTAATAATAATTAAGACATCTTTGTTGCTTATAAGTGCTTTCAATTCATTCATGTATCTCACTGGTATCATTATGTATAGTATTAAATATGTATATGCGCATTGATGAGACAAAGTTCGTGACTACTTCATAGCGTAAAAGTGAGTGGACATAGTGGGAGTTATGTGGTGTGAGAACTGCACATACGTGTTACTATGAATAGTCTAAATATCCCTAGTCATAGTTTCATTGAGACTGGACATCAATGGAGCAGACAAACTAGCATGTGTAGGCTTACTCCTTGGATTAGATCCAAGCAGCCGATCTCACGAGCTGAAGGTGGTACCTTGAGTTAACACATGGATGTATTCGGGTAATACATTGGAGACCGCTATAAGATAGACACTCGAAAATAACTATATCCATGTATTGGTGTCATGTCTTAGTATCCTCAGACTTGAGATACTAGTTACCTTGTGTAGGAATCGTTATACTTTGGGTCATACTTATTCATACTTTGGCAATCAGGATGACACGGGTGATTACGGGTATAGTGATGATCACATGTTGGTAAGCTGAGTCAAGATGGGATCCATCGCTCCTAATATAGTGATATAATGGGAGATGTACCTTAGGGCCCCTTGCTAAAGTGACACACTCATAAACCTCTTATCAGAGTATAAGATTGATAGAACGAGTTTCTAGTCATTCTTGATACATAATGGTTGAGTGGTGTTCTTCATGAACAAGTTTAATTCCAGGATAGTTATGGCTATTACATGAGCAAACACTTAATCCGAGCTCAATAAACTAGGTGGTACTTAACCTGATGGAAGTAGTATATTGGATTGGTTACTACTGCAGAACCAGATCATATCACAAGCACGTGACGTTCCAAGTATTGGGGGATCATAAGCCTTTGCTAGAAAGCCCATTTGACCGTCTAGAGCTATCGAGTTCTATATCAGTCTAGAACACTGAGCCTAAAGGTTCCCGGATGGGAAGCCAAGTTTAGGTTAACCTCTAGCGGCTCTATACTTTGGTATCCTATGAGGTCACACACTTTGGGTCTTTATCGGACTAAGTAAAGAACCTATAGACTGGGTCTATGCTGAAAATATAAGTTGTCGAATTCGTTAAAGAATTATTAATTGGTTGGACTGAATTAATAATTAAAGGGAATGAAGAGAAAATAGGGAAAAATTGTACAGAGCGTAGCAAGGGATTTTTTCCATTGTGAGTAGGCCCCAAACGAACATGGGTTGCTCGAAGTGGGGCCTACGCAGTTGCACCACGAGCTAAAAATCTCACGGGCCGCTAGCCCGCGGGGTAAGCCCTCGTGTGCTAGCATGCTACAAGCCGACAAGCACTACCATGGCAGTGCTTGTGGGCTTGTAGCACAAGGGCTTGCCTTGCGGTTGGACTCGCGGGTTAAACTACGGGTCCTAGTGACCCGCGCGGCTAACCCGCTAATTGGGATGGGATAATCCCATCCCACTTTGTGTTTGAGGGGGAGTCAAGCACTCCCCCTTTTTCCCTATATATAGGGCTCCCCTCTCTCATTATTCAACACATACTTCATCTCAACTTTTCTCTTTGAGTTCAGCATCTCTCTCTTCGTTCGTTGTGCGAGATCCTCCACGAGTTTCTCCAAACAAACGAAGAATTTTTTTGAAGGCTCTTTCTAAAGTGAGCCTTCTCGGTTTATTTGAGAGTTGGTCTTCGAGCGGTTTAGCAATTGCTGTTTACTAACAAGTTCTTCCTCAACGAGATTCTGGTCGGTGAAGATCTGTGTGGATCAATCATAGAGGCTCTCCTAGTTTGGAAGCTCGTGCTAACGAAATTCTGATGAATTGTTCTGAGGGAACTGTGAGCGGGCGACATGGAGCGGTGGGCCGAGAGAGCGTGAAGTCATAGGCACGGTCCACCTAGGTGTTTATAAAAAAAGTGCATTGATTCGGGACCCGGGAGAAAAGGTTTGAAAGAAAAAGCGAAATCGTTTTTTAGATCGGTTCAAACCCGAATCCGCCATCTCTTAGTGTGGAGTCGCCACCTGGATTAGCTCTTTCCAGGAATTAGAGTCTTGTGAGGCTTAACGTTTGGGGGATGACCCACTAAGACACAAAGATTTGGGTCCAGGATGAGTTGCTTATTTCCTAAGTGATCACATTGTGAGCACGGGATTTTGTACCAGCTCGCGCGTTCAATGATGATGGCTTTTCGAGAAATTTATCCTCGAATCACACAATTTTCGACCATCCGACGATCTTCAAATGAGAATCCTCCTCGGACATTTTAAATTATTTAACTAAATAAAAAATAAAAAAAATATAAAATTAAAATATAAAATAATAAAAAAAATGAAAGGAGACGTAATCCTGATTGCGAGGGAGCCACGCGCGGAGGCAGCCTCACGCGAGGCAGCGCGAGGCAGCCCGCGCTTCCCTTGACGGTCCTAAGGGCCCCTCGCAGGGCTTGCCCGTGAGGTTCCTAAGGAACCCTCGCGGGGCTACCCGCGAGGGTCCTATGATACCCTCGTGGGGCCTCCGCGAGGGTTCTAAGTAACCCTCGCGACGCGCACGCGAGGCAGCCTTGTGCGGAGGCAGCCTCGCGAACGTGCGAGCGAGCCTCGCGCTAGGCCTCGCGGAAAAACTTACCTTTTTTGGATTTTCGGGACTTTTTTATCTATAAATAGTCGGGTCTTTTTCAGTACACGGGGCCGGACAACTGAGAGAGAAAAATCCTCTCTTTGAGAACAAAAAATAAAAACGATTTTTCTTACTTTCTTCTAACTTTTTCTCGGATCCAAAAACACTTTCAGATCCCAAATTTCTTTATCTTTTTTATAAAATTTCTTCATCTTTTTATAAAATTTCTTCATCTTTTCTTCTAAATTCCTCAGATATTCTCGGGTCTAAAACCAATTTAGAACCTGAGTCTGATTATCTTTTGGAAAAATAAACACTTTATTTTCCAACAAAATAATTTTTTTTTCAATTAAATTACACTAAAAATCCAAGAATTAAGCGGAGATTTTTGGACTTTTTACATCAACCTTTTCACTTAAAACTACAAAAACGAACGAGGAACGCTCCCGGGGATCGAACGGACACGCCGAAGTGGATTCACGCCAAAAGGGTAAAGCCTCTGAGTTCCTAGAGCTGCTTATTTCGTGTTCCTCCTTTTCTTCTTTTTAATTTTTATTTTTAACCTAGGAATTATTTTTATTCCCTTTTATTGTAAATAATGTTGTAATTCTCCTTCTTCTTTTATTTCTTTTTAATTTTTGTATTCGAATACCCCCACGAAGGGAATTAAAATTATTCCCGGATAACAGACCTCACATTTTACCATGCGATCATTTTCATTAACTAAAATTGACCAACATACGTGTAAATAAAAATGAACTGTTTTTATTTAAATTAACAACTTTAAATCGCCCATGTTTTAATTAGGCCACACGGGCCTCACCAAAATCAAATCGAGCATACGTGATAAATCCCCTGTGCTAACCTTTGTGGATGCAGGCTAGATGTATGTTTAGGATTTATTTTCCTTCGGGTATTGTACATATTTTATGGAAAATGTAATTAATAGGCTAGATGTATGTCATCCCCCGATTTTTGAAAGCCTTGTAATTTTACTTTTCCGCATTTACTTACTGTTTTGTGGATGGTTTATTTTTCC
>CATIWQ010279528.1:0-12905 GCA_949673415.1 Euphorbia schlechtendalii | reverse complement strand
GGTTGTTTCCCATCAAAATCACTCTACAAGGCGCTTAACTTGTTCATGATATGTGGTTCTTTCCACCACCTTGATTCTTAGGTTGAATGCTGCTTACATTTCTATTCATGGAAATGCCATATTAGGCGGTCCTTATGGATGAAATCAATTTAAGTTCCCCAGCAAACAGACTTTTTCGTTGCTGAACCTATTGACATTGTTCTATATAGGGATACAAAATTGACAAGTAAATTTGGATGGGCGAAATTTGTCACCGAGGAAGACAATTTATGTTTTGTAGGCACTGAAATGCAAGTCATGAGAGCCAGTTGTGCAGATCTTGAATCCAAAATGCTTTATCACCAACGTGTTTTAGAAAAAAATTTATACACAAGATTTCTAAATTTTACAAAACTGCCTACTTTTTAATTATATATGCAAGGGCTGACATAAAACTCAATTAAATTCTATCACAAATATTATACAGCTAAAATGTGAGTTCATTAATAAGCTGGCAAATTGAGCTAATTCATCAATAAATTGTCTAACTTTTAAGTTAAAACCTCTTTACAAGTATCTTTTCTAAGTCATGAGACATAAGTTTAGAAAAACACTGCAAATTGGCATTTGTCCATATTTAACTTAATGGGCCCTAGAAAGATCCACATTGGTATTTATCCATATTTGCTCCTTTGAGACATGAACTAGGAAGAAGTAAAACAGCAAAAATATAACAATATTGTCCTCTGAATTGTCATTATTGCCAAACTCAATTCCTTCAATTAAAATACAGTTTCCCGCAATAATTTTTTAAAAAAAATCTAAAACATAGGGGGTCATTGCAGAATAATTGTAAAGAAAGAATAGTGTCAAAACTGTTCATAGAAGTGAAGAAATGAATAAAGGAATAGTATCACAAATACTTGGCCAGCCAGGGTAACTCTTTGCTTCCTTTCAGAGCAAACGCCACATCATCACTGCACCCCCACAGACACAACATTACATCGTCACATTTCTATCTATGCTATCTGATACCAAGGTCCATTAAGGGTTCAAATAAGCAAGCCTTGGCCTAAAAACAGACTCCATTATCAAACTGCGCCTCGGCATAACCACGCGTTAAAACCAATTCAGCAAAACAGCGAAATGACCTCAGCGCTACCCACCACGCCTGAGCTGAAATATCATCGGCAAGACCCTTGCCTATCCAGCGCACTCTTTCTCTCACCTCTGTCGCATTAAATACAACTTTGACTGGTAGGGACGAACCATTTAATGCTCTGACGGCTGAAAAGACCCTCAAGCGGCTTGCCACATGTGCACAACTTGCAGACGGACCCCACAGATCATCATTACATGTATCCCTATAAATAGCAAGACGATTTCCAACTTTAACTATTACTTCAAGAATACACACTTATCACCCTTCGCAGATAGCTAACTTTAGCATCGGAGGGTCTTCGCCGAAAATACTTCCTGCCGGAGACTTGTTTTATAGGTTTCGGAGACTTCGAGGATAACGGGCTTCACTCAACGGATACCAAATTGGTGCTATGAGCGTGGACTGCGACCCTAAACGATGACTACTCCCTCAAGCAGACCAACGAAATCTTTCATTCAGAGAACGGTTCTATTCTTGGACACACCGAAACCTAGAGATAAAGCTGGAACGTCGAGCCCCGTTACCACCATTTTACCGACACTGACGAAAACGCCCATCTCATCAAGACTAGAGACATATGAAGAGAGAAGAAGGAAAGTGGCAGAACAAGACATGGTGGCGATGCTTGTCAAACAAAGCGAGCAACAAAATGCGACCATGACCTTTATGCAAAATATGATGAATGAAATGCTGCACTCGCAAAGGGAGGAATAGGAATTGCTCAGGGACCTTTGTAGGGAAAGGCAATTGGATGAGATGGGAGCGCGACGCCCGTCCCGAGGCTCCCCGTCCATGGTAAGGCAAGACCGCTCGCGTTACACTTACCGCCGCTCACGAACAATGGAGAGGGATGGAACTACGACGGCTAAAGGAAAGATGCAAACAAAATCCCAGCGACAGGAAGAAGGAGGATCCGAAGAATCGCTCCCGCATAAAGGCAGAAGTTCCGCATTCAAAATTTTCTCAAGGCAGCCTCTAGACAGCGAGGGGAGCTCGGTAGGATCAAGGCGAGAGGCTTCCCTAAAGCCCCGACCCACTAGAGAGAATTGGGAGGCTGTGGTAACTAGGAAGGTGGAGGCTATCCTAGCCGAGAGGGGCATGGAAGCTGCCGCGCCAGACGTTGCAGAAACAGAGTCACCTTACTGTGCCCACATTCGCGCGGAAAGATTCTCAAAAGGCTTCAAGCAACCTCGACTAAGGGAATACTCCGGAGTGGGAGACCCTACCGCACATGTTCGCTATTTTCGCCAGTGCATGGAGGTGGCCGATGCTACAGATGCCATGTTATGCAAGCTGTTCCCCACCACCCTAGTAGCGCCAGCAACCCATTGGTTCGAGAGCCTCAAACCAATATCCGTAACAAGCTTCGACATGATGGCCAAGAGTTTCGCCCTCTACTTTGTTACATCTATCCCACCCAGCAGGACGGTCCAAGACTTGCAGATGGTTCGGCAGAGGGCAGATGAATCTCTCGCTGATTTCGTGGAAAGATTCCAGAAAACGGCTCTCGAGATCAGGAACTATAACATTGACATGGCCTCGGAGGCATTAGCTCAAAATTGCCGAAGTGCTAATTTGGTGAAAGACATATCCACCGAGAGACCCAACACTCTGGCAATGATGATGCAGAAGGCCAGGAAATGGGTACGTTGGGAAACTCATAAAAGGAACACGAAACAAATCGAGGCCGCGGTGAGGGAGGAGCTGGTGAAAAGATGAGACTTCGAAAAACGCGAGCCTGATCGTTGACAAACTTATCGCCTAGAGATTCCCAGATGGGAGGCGGAAGAATTCACCCCTTTTAACGCCAAGAGAAAGGAGGTTCTGATGTGGATTAAGAAGAATGGGGAGGACATCAAGTACCCCCCAAAGATGATATACAAAGGGAAGCCGGGATCTTATTGCGAGTTCCACAAAAGTGAGGGCCATGACATGGAAGACTGTAGGGAGTTGGCCCGCGAACTAAACAAAAAAGCTGTTGATGGCAGACTAGACCTCTTCCTTTGAAATCCATCTAAGGATCAACAACGAGATGATGCGAGGAATCCTCGCCAGGAACAGCGAGGCTATCAACCGCCTCACCGAGATGAGGAAGTAGGCTATCGACCGCCTCGCCGAGATGAGGAAGTAGGCTATTGACTGCCTCGCCGAGACGCGGATATAGGCTATCAACCGCCTCACCGCGACGTCGAACAAAGCTACCACCAAACCCGTCACGCGGCCGAAGAGCCGCCTCCTAGAGGAGTGATACATGTGATAGCCGGGTGAATCGTCCCGAAAAAAAGGAAGAGGAGAAACGCATTCGATTACGACAATACAAATAGGGCAAGCGAAACATACTACTCCTTTTCCCAGGAAAAGAAACCTTCGCTACACAATGATGCTCTGGTGATTGAAATGATGGTAGAGGGATACCAGGTGCACCGCACGCTGGTGGACATGGGCAGTTCAATTAATGTGATGACTAGAAGGGTATATGAAGCCATTGGAGGGAACTCTAACCACCTCGCTATCCACCAGGAGTCGCTGATTGGCTTAGGAGGTCACGCCGTGCGTGTATACGGCCTCAGGTGGAAGGCACAGGCCGAATTCCTCATCGTAGATATCCCCTTGGCATACAACATAATCTTGGGGCGCCCACTCATTATTGGTTCCGAGGGTGTCATTAACCTTCGTTACCTGACACTCCAGATACCTACACACCACGGAATAGCCACGGCTCGCGGAAATCAACAGGCCGCTAAAGACATATATCTGATATCCTTAAAAGCCGAGCCTTTATTGGTAAAGGAACCTGACGGGGAGCGGACTGCCAAACCCGTAGACGTAATGGTAGTGGCATGCTTGGAAGAAGGAAAAGAGATTTGGATGTCTGGAGGGCTGAAAGGGGAAATAAAGGAAGCAATCTTAGCAGTACTACGCTACAAGATCCAGGCTTTCGCGTGGACTTCAACAGATCTAAAGGGTGTAAGCCTTGACGTCACGAAACATAGGCTGAATGTCCTCCCCCAGGCGAAACCAGTGAAGCAAAAGCGAAGGAACCATGCTTCGGAGAGGTAGAAGGCCATAGAGGAGGAGGTCTCCGGCTTGCTCAAGGCAGGACATATTAAAATGGTCTACTATCCAAACTAGATTGCCAATGTAGTGCTAGTCAAGAAATCCAACGGTGAATTTCATATGTGCGTAGACTTCACGGATCTTAACAAAGAATGCCCAAAAGATGGCTATCCTCTCCCCAGCATCGACATGTTAGTAGACGCCACGGCGGGTTATGCCATTTATTCCATGCGAAATGCTGCATCAGGATATAATCAGATACCCATGGTCGAGGAGGACAAAGAAAAGATGTCATTTATCACACATGAAGGAATATATTGTTATAATGTCATGCCCTTCGGTTTGAAGAACTCGGGGGCTACGTATCAGCGAATGGTGAACGAGATCTTTGGCAACATGATAGAGAAAGAGGTAGAGCTATATGTGGATGATATGATCATCAAGAGCAAGGCTGAAGCCGAGCACCCAGCAGACATAGCTAAAGTCTTGACCCTTCTGGAGAAATATGGGCTGAAGCTAAACTCAGAAAAATGCATCTTCGGCGTAACAGGAGGAATGTTCTTAGGGAATCTAATGTCGTAATAGAGGCCAACCCGGATAAAATAAAGGTGGTACTTCTTTTCAAAGAACCCCAAAGCATCAAGGATGTTCAGCGTCTCAACTGTAAACTTAACGCACTGGGCCGTTTTATCTCTTGTGCAGCACGCCGATGCATTCCATTCTACAAAGCTCTGAAAACAAAGAAGTTCGTGTGGGGGGAGGATTACGTTGCAGCCCTATTCGAGATCAAAACCTTTCTGGTATCCCCACCTCTGCTGAGCCAGCCTATCGCTGGTATGCCCCTATATCTCTATCTCAGCACCTCGGAGGAGACAGTAGGGATGGTCCTCGTCAAAGAAGAGGGAGGAGATCAGTTCCCTGTCTATTATGGCAGCCGTGCTCTGAAGGGCGCTGAAATAAAATATGGCTGAATGGAAAAGCTAGCATTCGCCCTAGTGGTGTCTTCTCAAAAATGGTGCCACTACTTCCAAGCCCACACAATCATATTAAGAACCGACCTATCGCTCAAGAAAGCAATTCAGCGACCCGAATCTTCAGGGCGTCTTGCCGAGTGGTCCCTTAAACTTACAAAATTCGATGTTTGCTTTGAACCAAGGACGGCATTGAAAGCACAGGCGTTAACCGACTTTGTGCAAGAAGCTCCACCACAGAAAGAGCTACCGGAGGCGGTGTGGCGCATGTTTATTGATGGTAGTTCGAACAGCACGGCACCAGGTATTGGAGTTTACATTCAAGGCCCGAAGGGGATAGTGATACGGCAGGCCGCCAGACTGGAGTTCAGGGCCTCCAATAACATAGCAGAATACGAGGCACTGATCTTCGGATTGGAGATTATCAAAGCTATCAAACCCGACAACATTAATATATTCAATGACTCCGGGCTAGTAGTTAAGCAATTCGATGGGGAATATAAAGACAAAAGCGAGACCATGAGGCGTTACCTAGCCCATATCGCCTCCCTCATCAAAGAGATACGTCGTGAGGGTACTGAAATATCAATAAAGTAGATCCCCAGAGCATTTAACGCTGAGGCCGATAGACTGGCAAAAGGAGCATCAAGCGAGGAATAGGAGATCTTACTCCCCTGTGCTCTGTTGCATATTAATTCCCCAAGCGTGCCAACGATCGAAGTACTAAAATGGGAGGAGGAGGACGACGAATGGTTTACCCCCATCAGTAAGTACTTAGAATGCAATGAACTACCGGTGGATGCATGCATGGCTCAAAAAATAGTAAGGAAGTCCTTTCGCTACGTGGCGATCGGCGGACAACTGTACCGGAAATCCATTAGCCATCCATGGCTAAAGTGCGTGGGCCGTGTCAACGCCGATTACATATTGCGTGAGGTTCACAAAGGCCTTTGTGACGCGCATGAAAGAAGGATGTAGTGGTTAGAAGAGCCAAGCTGCAAGGCTTCTATTGGCCAACTATGGAGCTAGAAGCTAAAAGAATGGTCCAATCTTACAAAGCCTGCCAAGCCTTTACCAAAACATCATCAGCGCCGACGGGGCCGAGATCTATAATCCAGGTCGCATGGCCCTTCGCCCTCTGGGGCGTAGATCTGGTAGGACCCTTACCAAGGGCGAAATAGCAGAAGCGTTGGATTATTGTGGCTGTTGATCACTTCACCAAATGGGTAGAGGCTAAACCCTTGTCAGCCATCACGTCGAAGCAAGTCACTTCTTTCTTTACCAAGAATATAATGTCACACCTCGGCATCCCACATACCATCATAGCGAACAATGGGACACAGTTCAATTGCCATGCGTTCAAATGTTTCTGTCAGCGGCTAAAGATACGACTCCACTTCTCCAGCGTTTCCCATCCTCAGACAAACGGCATGACGAAGGTAACTAATCGAACCATCTTGGAGGGAATCAAAATGAGAGTCCAGGAGCATGGTTCGGCATGGTTAGAGGAGTTGAACAACATCCTTTGGTCCTACAGAACCACCCCTCGAACGGTGACGGGTGAAACATCTTTCCTCCTCACCTATGGAACAGAGGTGGTGATCCTTGTTGAAATCGGCGCACCTAGCGCGAGGGTGGCAAACTACATCGAAGGAGCTTCAAACGATGATTTTTTAAGGAACAACTTGGATTCGTTGGAGGAAAAATGAGAGAAGGCCCTCATACGCATAACGAAATACAAACGGCTCATTGCCCTCATATGCAACAAGAAGATTAAACCTCTAACATTCCAAGAGGGCGAGCTAGTCCTTCGCAACATGAAGGACTCACAGGCAAGGGAAGGGCGAGGAAAGCATCAAGTGGGAAGGCCCGTTTAAAGTGACAAAACAAATAGGAGGTAGCGCTTACAAGTTGTCCACAATTCGGGGAAGAGTTCTACCCCGCACATGAAACGCAGCATCCCTTCGAAAATTTTACCTTGGAGACTGATAAGCAATGTCTTGTATATATATTCATAAATTATGTTTTGTAAACTTTCAAGGTAATGAAAATATAGTGTTTCGCAAATCTCTTCCATCAAAGGAGCAGACAACCAAATTAAAACAGCCCGCAGGGTCAGATCAACAAGATCCCTTAGGCACTATCACGCTTCAAAATTAAAGCAAGTTATAACAACCCGTAAGGTCAGATCAACGAGATCCCCTCAGCGCTACCACACTTGGAAATTAAAGCAAGTTACAACAGCCCGCAGGGTCAGATCAACAAGATCCCCTCGGCTCTACCACACTTAGGAATTAAAGCAAGTTAAAACACCCCGTAGGGTCAGATCAACAAGATCCTCTCGGCACTATCACGCTTCAAAATTAAAGCAAGTTATAACAGCCCGCAGGGTCAGATCAACGAGATTCCCTCGGCGCTACCACACTTGGAAATTAAAGCAAGTTACAACAGCCCGCAGGGTCAGATCAACAAGATCCCCTCGGCGCTACCACACTTGGGAATTAAAGCAAGTTAAAACAACCCGCAGGGTCAGATCAACGAGATCCCCTCGACGCTATCACGCTTCAAAATTAAAGCAAGTTACAACAGCCCGCAGGGTCGGATCACCGAGATCCCCTCGGCGCTTTCGCCCTTCAAAGTTTAAAGCAAATTTAAATAGCCCGCAGGGTCAGATCCCCAATATCCCCTCTGCGCTTCCGCGCTTTGGAACTAAAGCAAATTAATTATTTCAGCATATCATAGCGACGTTATGGGAATCTTGCTATCTCGATGGTTAATCCAAATAGAAGAACCAACTTCACATCTCAATTATCAAAGCACAACAAACAAGCAAAATCAGCATAACCTGTGTATTCAGCGACTTAATAACACAACCCATTGACAAACTAAGCAGATATCAGCATAAAGAAATTCCATTGATAAATCAAGTTATCAGCTCACAAAGCCAAGCCTGATAGCTACAGAAGTTCAAAATTTAACGAACAAAGAGCTATGAAAAAAGATGTAGCATGCTAGAGGCCCTCAAGATTGAACCTACTCCTCATTCGTCGCCACGGAGGAAACAATGGAATAAGAGGGCTCCGGCGCGGGAGGCCAAAGATACCCTCATCTTCTTCCCAGCGGCCAAGGAGCTCATCCGGCTGAGCTATTTGGGTAAGATCGTCAATATTAGCCCCGAGAAACTTAACGCGCACCGCGCGAAGAAAGGCGGTTCGATAGCTGAGGTGATCGTCTCGCTAGTCTTCGCGGGTCTGCTTCACCTTAAGCTCGTACTTAGCCCTATAGCGCTTGTACTTATGCTGAAGATCTCGTAGCTCCACTGTGTTCCCTTCAACGACAGTCCTCCAATACCCGAGCACCTTCTCCACGTTCTCCAAATCCTTAGCCACCTAGGCTTTCTTCTCCTCCTCCCTTGCCACCTCCACCCTCAAATCCTCTATCTGCGCCTTTAGCCTTTTCTCCTCGACTTCGGCGGAGGATCGGATGGTGGCCAACGCCATGTTATGCTTCCCCTCCAATCCCCGCATTGTGTTTATCATCTCCTTCCTCTTGCCCTCAGAATATTCCAAATATGCAAGAGCTTGAGTCAGCTCTGTGGTCTATTTCTTGCTAGTCTCCCCCATCTTCCTGACAGTCTCCTCCAGCTCAGCAAGAGTATCGCGCTCTTGCTGCACCTCTTTCAGCTGCTTCGCACTCCCTTGGGAGGCGGCATAAGCAGCGTCCACCTGACGCTGTGCCTCCATCAGCGCCTTCACCACTCGATGAGCAGCAGAAAAGGCCTTCACAATACAAGTAGAAACAAATTAGCAACAAAATCAACAGCACAGTCACGCCATATATGCCAAAATAGCCAATACTTATGCCTCAAGTAAATACTTACAAGATAGGCCCCCAACTCGGTGGGACCCATCGCACTGAAATGCGCATCCTCGCTGGGGAGTTCGATGTAGCGCCCCAGCTCACTCACAACCTCCAATTTCACCAGTGGCACGCCCTCCCCATGTACCTTCTACCACAACTGCACGACGATGTAAAACCAAATAAGGGATGAAAACGCTCAAGGAAAAATAGCAATGTATCACAAGTTTTACATACCAGTGGAGCCTCAATATTATGGGTTGCTTGGGCTTGTTCAGTACGTAATTTGTACTGAGTAATTTTTGACCTAATATGATCAATTGAACTTTAACATTTTTATGACTTAATTCATCATAAAATTCCTTTTGGAAATTGTCTCTTTCAATTTTATTAAAACTATTAAAAAACCATGTTCCCCATTGGACCTGCTCCTCTTCAGAAAACACAACCTTTCCCTTTGAGGCCTTCCCACCATCTTCAGCAGCATAGCGGGGGCGCTTCTGTCCCCTTTCTTTTATCTCCACTCCCTTTGTCGGTACAGCGGGAGTCCTTGCTCGGGGAAGGTGATCCTGAGGGCTGGATGCAGGCAAAATAGCCCTTGGAGGAGTAGCCTCCACAACTACCACGTCGGCGGCAATCCTTGGGATCTCCCCACTTGCAGCAAGAGGATCCATGATCCCCTTATCAAACAGTTGCTGGGCCCATCCACCAGCAACAAATACCTCACGCTTCGGCACCACCTCCGGCAACTCTACCGCCACCGTCCCGGTAGGATTCACTACCTCTTCATTCCCCATGTCTGCTGGGACCACTTCCAGCACCGGGATCCTCACCGTTGCCACTACAGGAATAATTTTGGGTTTCCACTTAGTACGAGCCATTCCTACAAATAAAAAGAAAAGTGAAGATCAGTTTTTCGAAGCCTCACCATCCTCAGCAGTTAAATCGGTATACACAATAGCCCTTTGATCCATCCAGCAAAAGAGGCCATTGGGTTGACCTAGTAAAAACTCCGCCACGCACCAGTGGATGCCTGGCCAAGTTTGGTGCATAATTTCCGCCTCTCTGCGCTGCGCAGGGCTTAAATCCAGTGATCGGCGCCAGGTGTAAGGGTCTCGGGATTGCGATTCCATTTGGTATGGAAGGTGAACTCCCCATCCCATAAGGGATTCAGCGCACCCTCCTCTACATTATCCGCTAAGGGGAAATTCCAGAACCATTTTTCCTTGAAATCCCTGACATGGGATTGCTTCCCCACTGACTTCGACGTGGTCTCCCTCGTACTTCCCCAAAACACGAACGCCCCCGCGTGCTTTGTACGAGGCCTGAAAAAGAGACGGAACACACGGCTGGAGAGTACAAAGCCAATTCACGGCACATTCGTGTGAGCACAGCCAAAACAATCCACGCGTTAGGGTGCAGTTGCTTGGGGCGCAAGCTAAATTCACGCAGCACATCCACTATGCCGGTATCTAGGGGGAAACAGAATCCCCAACGCACCTGCTGACATAACACAGGTACCAAATCTTTCCTAGGGGGATTCCACATAACGTCTTCCTTCTTCGGCACCTTCCCCATAACACCACGAGAAGCCCCAACCAACAACTCAAAAATCTCACTAGCTTCTTACTTCTTGATGGTAGAGGGTGTTTGGCAGTCCGCCCCCTCGGTCGAAAAAGGTGAAGAAGACTCCCCCGTCGCAATTTAAAAGCGTGTGATAGAGCCCGAGCCACCCCCCACCATTACCACCGTAGCGGTGGCCTCCACAGCCCTCACAGGCAACACAATAGTAGTAGCAGGGGGTCACACTCCCCCGCGGGTTGCCGGTGACCGCACGGTGGACCAAAGCATGGGAATCAGAAGATTTTGAAGACATTTCACTTTATATAACAAAAGAAAAGGAAAGATAACTCACTTAGGGGAAGAAACAAAGGTCGGTAACAGCTTGTCAAGAAGAAGGCGAAGAAATTGAGAGCAAAATCACCACAGAATCTTAGAAAGAAAAATCAAGTGAAAGAACAACGGGAGAACTCACACCCTAATATATACAATGAAAAACACGGAAAACGAAGAGGTACACCTATTAAATGAAGTACAGTCATCGTTACTATTTTAAACGGCAGATATGAAAGGCCGCGTCAGTTCAACAGTCGCTGCTTCAAGAAACGACACTACGCGTGTCTAGGGTACGATCTCGGACCTTTTAAAAGCCCTAAAGAGCCTTCACTTGAGCTCATTAGGGGGGAACTCCTGATACCAAGGCCCATTAAGGGCCCAAATAAGCAAGCATTGGTTCAAAAACAGACTCCATGGTCAAACTGCGTCTCAGCATAACCACGCACTGAAACCACTTCAGCAAAGCAGTGAAATGACCTCAGCGCTACCCACCGCGCCTGAGCTGAAATAACATCAGCAAGACCCTTGCCGATCCAACGCACTCTTTCTCTCACCTCTCTCACCTCTGTCACATTAAATACAACTCTGACTGGTTGGGACGAATCATTTAATGCTCCGACGGCTGAAAAGACCCTCAAGCGGCTTGCCACATGCGCACAGCTTTCGGGCGAGCCCCACAGATCATCATTACATGTATCGCTATAAATAGCAAGACGATTTCCAACTTTAGAGGTAACTGTTACTTCAAGAATACACACTTATCACCCTTCGCAGATAGCTAACTTTAGCATCGGAGGGTCTTCGCCGGAAACACTTCCGGTCGGAGACTTGTTTTGTAGGTTCCGGAGACTTCGAGGATAACGGGCTTCACTCAACGGATACCAATATCAATTACTTGTCCTAATTTTGGCTTCACAATCACATACAATAACACAAATTACAAGACAACCCTTCTCACAGAACACATTTGTTTGCCACAATCATTCATGTTTTATTTATGAAATATACTAATAATCATGGTTTTGAAAACCGGACCGGACCGACCGGTCGGACCGGAACCGGCCACTGGTCCGGTCGGTTTTCACCCGGTTCAACGTCTGGTCAAAGACCGGACGTTGACCGGTCGAACCGGCCGGTCGGACCCGGTCGAACCGGAAACCGGTTGCTCCAACCAGCCGGTTCACTTATTCCTGTTCAAAATAATGTTTTTTTAAATTTTTTGCAATAGGTAAGAATCGAACTCATGACCCTCAGCTTATTATTCATTATGCCTATTATTCAACCACAACACTTATTTGATATATATTTGTATTATATTTCTTTTATAATATTTATATAAAATTTTTACTTAGTTTTAAATTACCTATTTACTTTATTTATTTAGTGTATTGTGTAAATAAATTCACCATACCTTATTTAAATAATATTTTTTTAATTTTTAGAAAATCCGGTTCGACCACCGATTTAATCCGGTTGATTCTTAAATCCATGAACCACCCTCTTCACCGGTTCGATGACTGGTCCGGTTCTGAAAACCATGATTAAAACACATAAATGATTTTTGTCCAAGCTAATCTTCCGCAATTCTTAAACGCTCCTTGCAATTTGAAGTTCTAAATCAAGTAGACCTATTCATTGGACGGACTTTTAAATAAAACCATCAACTCTATCCAGTCCAAGCTCATACTTTAAACTTTCGAACTCGAACCGGATCTGGGTCGAATTTACAAGATCATTTCCAAGTCCGGCTCAAGTCCATGAATTAATTCTTTGTTATAAATTTTTCTATTGAACTAAAAATCAAAATAAGCAAAAAAAATATATAAATTTTAAAATATAATTGCATTATTTATTTAAAATCTATAATATTTAGTAACATTTATCGTAGTCAAGTATACAAATCTAATTAAACAAAAACATAAAAGCTCAAAATAATTATAAATTTAATATATAAATATATAATAAATAAAATTATCCGTCAG
>CATIWQ010279485.1:0-14572 GCA_949673415.1 Euphorbia schlechtendalii | reverse complement strand
ATGTATGTATGTATGTATGTATGTATGTATGTATGTATGTATGTATGTATGTATGTATATGTATGTGTGTGTGTACACACACACTTCTATTCTTGTCATGTTGAGTTATTAGATCAGCAGTCTGTATTCGACAAGAAAATCTGAAGTAACTAGCTCCGCAAGATTAGATAAACAAACTTTCACTAAGTCTAATTAATTTTGATTTAAGAGCTAACTACAATATTGACTTTTAGGTTGCTTTCCTTCATATTTTTTTATCGTAAAAAACTTTAACTCAAGATTACTGAGTAATTTATAAACTGAGTCCAACACAAAATATATTTATGTTCAACACGATTTTACATGAATAACAATGCATGTGCATGGTCTTTCATAGGTGCTTTAGATATAGTTTCAATATCTCATATATTCAATCTCAATCCACATATACATGGGCAACTTTATCAAGTGTATATTACATTTTATACCCATCATGGAACAATGAAATTTGATAATTATTTGAAAATAAAATTAATCCTCGTTAACTATAACAAACCAACTTACCTGCTACTTGAACAAATGACATTTTGTGGTTTGGTGGACTTGTTTTCTCTCGACTAATGTATTGGATTTGTTTTCATAAAAAAGTATTCGGACAATAAACTAACTTCAAATTCTAGAATTTTCATGTTTTTACCAAAATAAAACACAACCCGTTGGATCAAAATACTCCAAAGTTCATCCAACGGCTTATATAAAACCTCTCTCTATTTCTTCAGCCATCTCCATTTTGGAATCCCAATCTTATCCCTCCATCTTCCACGCCATACTCCTCCTTGCTTCAATGGCCACTGTCCTCAGAACGCCGCCATTGAAGGCGCCACTCCCGCCGCGGCTGATCACCACTGTCACTGCCAATGGTATAACCTTAAATAACCCCAACCAATTTTGTCTCTCACTTAGACATAGAGGCTTTAGAGCCAAATTTTCTCCAACTGTCTCTCTCCAGTTCGCTACCAGATTCCCCCACCGGTTAGGGAAGTTCGTTCCTTTCGCTTCACAAGGCGAAACCGACACTGAGCAACAGATTGAGGAACCGGAAATTAAGGTTTTGCTCGTATGACTTAAGTCGTATCATTTTTGTGCACATTTATCAGATTTTTTGCTTAGGGCATTTCAAGCTGCGTGTATTTTTAGGTTGGATTAATCATTTGGTTAAATTAAACTTTTTCTTTATTTTGGTGACATGTTAATTGGTCATAGTTAATTGATTTTGCTGGGTGTGCACTAAATTAGAATTTTAATTTCAGAACATTGGGAATGACCCTATGAAGGGTTCTAGTCTTCATACAATATGCTACCAAAACTCTAGGCTGGCTTTGGAATATTAGGTTTTTTTATTTATTTAATTCCTTTCTATCAAAACTATGGTGAAGCTGATATTTTGGGGAAATCAAGCATGGGTTATTTGGCACTGCTTTTAAGTCGTCGCAAGGATACAAGGAAAAGATACATATTGTCCAAAGGATTAACAGTTTTCTTCAGGGTTAAATAACACACATGTTTGGTTATACCCTTGTTACCTTACAGACATTATAGGAATACATTTTATCCTTGTTATGCTTCTTTTTTCATTTATGTCAGGTAGTTACTACTTACTACCCAGTAACTAGAGCTATTTGTTGAAACAAAACACTCACTCAGGGAGGCCTACTTGGTCATTGTGTTAGTCATAGCCTATTTTGGTTTTTAAATAACATTATGTATACAATATATTTTTCCATGAATTATCACAAATCTTAGCCCTGCAGGAATATAACAGGAACTTTTTCTGTACTTGTTTGTTATGCAGAAGTCTAATGCCTTTGAAAGTTTATCTCAGTGGAATTGAACCAGTTTCTCGTTTCATTTTTTGGTCTCGCATCCTTCCATTTAGGCTCATTCTTGACGTTGAAGGATGCATGTTTGTAAAATTAAGAACCATTACCAGTTGCTTTGTTGCCCTCACAGAAACTATTTCAGTAATAAGTCTCAGGATGTTATGGAGATATCATTTATATGGTTGTAGTGATGGGTTGCAACAATTCTCCTTTTCAATGGGACACAAATACAATTGGTTGTTACATTAGTTAATTCTTAGTCACCATTACTTACCTTATAAATAATTTACCTTTGTTGTCTTTGATTGATGCGGTAAATGCAATGTCTTTTCAATATATCATGGCTACTTTCTGGAATAATGACAGCTCATGATTTTGATTGTGGACGTATATTGCATTTTTTTCTGAGGGCTTCAACTATACAGCTTAGTCAGTAAAAATTTAATTTTGTGCATTCACAGTTTTTACAGAAAAAGAAACCAAGAAAACATAGTTGAAGAATTCAGACTGCTTTTTTTTCTTAAATTCCATGTAAAATCGAAAGGTTTATGTGGATAGAAATATCAAGCTGAGGCTGAGTTGGTCTCAATTTTGTTTTTGGCCCATGCCATATATTTATAGATATCTATCTACAGTTGTCAGGCCTTAGCATAGTACTAAAAGACTTTAGTTGGTCTTATGCTTATGTCTCTTGAAAATGTTAATCTTAGGGAAATTGTCTAGTGTCTGTAGCATTATGTCACAATACATGATGTCCAAGTGTATTTTTGCATCGTGTTTGGCGTCATGCTGTCTCAATCAAAAATCTAAATGTTGCCATCTGCCCATATGTGCGCGTACTTTTGCTTTCTATCAGTGTATTAGAATTTAGAATTCTTATGTTGTAAATTGTAATTATAAATGATATCTAAAACACAAACTTAAAAACAGAGTAAATAATTATTTTTGAGAGAGCCATGTGATCCAAAGAAAAAACTCATTAAATAATATATGAGAAAAAAATTATAAATTGGAGTCTTGAAACAAAAGCTGTTAGCGTTCCAACAAGCTAAATACAGGCTTGTTTGGGATTGTTGACACAGCTGCTGTCTCGAGAAGCTCTATTCATAAACTTTTCATAGAATAACATATTTTGGTTTTCGACAAAAGATTTTGGCTCTTGGTACTAATTAATTAGATTCTGTATGCTATTGATTTCCGGAGCTTTTGGGGACAGCATCCAGGGAAAGCAATGCCAAACTGGGCCTACCTTATGATTGCTGTTTGGCCCATAGCCAACTATCAGCTGCTCTAAATGCTACACAGTCATTATCATGTGCGGAGTTGATTTGCTGTAATTGTTTTTTTTTTTTGTTGTTGTTATTACAGGACTCTGAAGATGGTGGTGCTATTGAGGTAGAAGAAGAAGGTGTTGAGGAGGCAGATGAGAATTCGAGTAGTGATTTTGTTGATGCTGAGGAAACAACAACTTCGATCGTTTCAGCTTCACTGCGATCCTACAGAGAAGCTTTGGCGAGCAACGATGAATCGAAAATTGTTGAGATAGAATCTTTTCTCCAATCCATTGAAGATGAGAAAACAGAACTGGGGAAAAAGGTTGCGACTTTGACTGAAGAACTCTCAGTAGAAAGAGATCGGGTTATCAGGATCAGTGCGGACTTTGACAATTTCCGGAGGAGGACTGAGAGGGAAAGGCTTTCATTGGTGACAAATGCCCAAGGGGAAGTAGTTGAGAATTTGTTGCCTGTTCTTGACAATTTTGAGAGAGCTAAATCTCAATTGAAATTGGATACTGAAGGAGAAGAGAAGATCAATAATAGCTATCAGAGCATATACAAGCAATTTGTAGAAATACTTGGTTCGATTGGTGTTGTCCCTGTCGAGACTATTGGCAAACCCTTTGATCCAATGGTGAGTTGCTCAAACTCTGACATCTAAAGCTCTCTTCTTTTCAACTTATTCACCAGCTAATTCAGTTCAGTCTAGTTATTATTAAGTATTTGCATACCTATAAATTTACACTGAAATAAGTACATTTCATAAAAAATTACATTTCAGTTTAGTTTAGAACACCTGCAAATAAGTTGAAAAGAACAGAGCCTAGATTGAACTAATAATTGCTGCTTTCATGGTAGACTTTTCATTCAGTTAACTGTTAAGTGTTTCCCCACTTCATACTGCCTTTTCAGAATAGAAACTGCTGCACTTAGTTGGATATATAAGAAAAGTGTTGGATAATCCAAGGGGAAACACATCAAATATAGGGGCTAAAATTCCAATTCGGTCATTAGACAATATAGTTGTCTAATTAATTGGCAAAATGTAAAATTGATCATTGGTTTAATGCAGGGGAAGTACCGAGTTGGCTCAACGCTCAGTCAAGTACTCGACCGTATGTTTGAAACATTTGGTCAAGTTTATTCAGGTTTTATGAAGAAATGGACACGATAGTCTTTGACTGAAATGAGCCAACTCGGTGAGTTACATTAGACAGAATAGTGCAACGGACAATACCATTCTGCTCTTTATCTAGTTGTAACAAAAACAAACGATAAGTCGGGCTTTCATTTAAGTTGGTGAGGAAGTTGTGTATTTTGCTTTGGCAGTTGCATGAAGCGATCATGCGAGAAGATTCAACAGAATTCGAAGAAGGAATCATTCTAGAGGAGTACCGAAAAGGATTTAAACTAGGAGACAGGCTGTTGCGGCCATCGATGGTGAAAGTATCAGCTGGTCCAGGTCCTGCGAAGCCACAACAAACAGGTGAAGCTGAGAGTGCTAGTGATGACGTGGCAGCAGATGCAGAACCAGAGTCTGTTTGAACTTGACTTTGGTTTTTTAAAAGCATAAGCTATAATAGTGTATTAGTATACCAATACTGAAATGCGATTGCTTACAATGGGATTTTCTTGATTCGATTCCCTCTGTATTGGGATTTTGAAAGGTTCTACTTAAGTATTGCTTTGAACTTATTATAAGCACAAAACTATCTGTCAAGAACACATGAAATTGATTCTTTTATCATGTCTGATTGTGGTTGAAAGTGCATTCATTCAATTGAGGCTATTAGTCTCGCAAATTGCATAAAAGCTGCAACTCAAGAATTTTGCAGTTTCGCATTTGTTAAAAAGAGTCGAATATCTAATTGTGCAAGTGCAACTCTCAATCTGAAATTGAGTTTCGAGTATAACCAACTAATACACTTTAACCTACAATGAAGAAAGTAGTAATCTTCTTCAAGTGAAAGGTGTACGTTAGCCCCTGCCTCCATGATGGGAATCTTCAAAACAGCCTTTATTTTAAATTTTTAATTTGTTTTATACTTTTAGGAAATTCCAGCCCAAATTTTAGTAGCACACTATATTGGGAAACAAAACGATAAAAATGAGTTGAATTACTTAATAAAATTCAATTCACTTGTTTTGTTTACAAAAATACGGTGCAATTTTACTAATTTTATTTATTGTGGGATTAAAATCCACGATCACACTTTTTTAATTATGTGGCGGTCCAAATGCTTTACCAATGTAATTTATTTGTTTTTTTTTTTTTTTTGGTATGGAAAATGAAACTTATTTAAGACAAAAGGATTCAATGCTCGCAAATGTATTTCTTTCAACTTGACAAAAATGTATATCAGAGCCGCCCCAACTTGGAAAAAGTGTACCTAAAAGCTACTTCAAGTTGACATTCGTAATTGTTAAGCAAATTGTTCATTACACCCGCACATTTAAACTTGAAATTATATGTAAATGCATGTGTAATTAATAAGTGTTAAAATAACTCTTATTGGAGTATATATTTCTTTCTTTTCATATAACATTTCTAAGTGTTTATAATTTCATTTAAAAGAATTCACGTGGCATGGGTTATTTTTGTTGCAGCTACAGGTTTTATATGAAATTAAGATGGAATTTTCTAGGAATTGGAATTTACTACATAAAGTGTAAAAAATGGTGTAAAAAACATAAATTTAATGACAAATAATGGTCAAGTGAAGAAAGCCTAAATAATGGCTAAATCAAAGGTCAAAGTTAACCTATGATTGCTTTTTAGCCCATGGCTTTTGCTTTTTACTTTTCACAAATTCATCACAAAGATTTGATGAAAAGTGTCTTATGTAAGGTGGGGGAGTGGTGTTTCAGTGAAAAATGTCTGAGCATGTGGGAAAAATTTAGGCTGAAAATTGCAGAAAGTGCAGTTTTGATTTTGCTGCAATGTCGATGTCGTTAACAATATTGGTTATGTCGTTAACGATATTGCTATTTAAGTTGGGCTTTTTGGTCCTAGTTTAATTGAAAAGATGTTTAGGGCTTAAAGAAACAAGAAAAGCTTCTCCTAGATGAACTCAGGACCTTGTAAAAAGTGAAAGACTCGTAAGAGAAAAATAAATTACAGCTTCATCATCAAACTCGTGAGTGGGGAGTGAAATCCCGTGCTCATAGTGATGACCATTCGTTAGTGAGCTGAGTAGTCAAGATGGAATCTATCACTCTTGGTATAGTGATATAATGGAAGTTGTACCATAATGCTTCTTGTTGAAATAACACACTCATAAACCTTTGATTAGAGTATGAGATTAATAGAACGAGTTTCTAGTCAATCTCAATACATAAAGGCGAGTGGTGTTCTTCGTGAACATGTTTAACTTTAGGATAGCTATGGCTATTACATGAGCTAATACTTTATCCGAGGTCAATAAAATGATGGTACTTAACATGATGGAAAGAGTGTATTGTATTGGTTAATACTGCAAAACTAGATCAAGTAACAAGCACATGGAGTTCTAAGTATCGGGGGATCATACGCCTTTGCTAGAAATCTCATTTGACTGTCTAGAGTCATCGGGTTCCATATCGATCTAGAACATTGAACCTAAAAGGTTCTTGGATGGGAAGTCAAGTGTAGGTTAACCTTTAGCGGCTTTATGTTTCAGGATCCTATGAGGTCATACCCATTGGACCTTCATCAGACTAAATAAAGAACTTATATACGGGGTCTATACCGAGAATAAAAGGATAATCAAGTTCATTTGGATGGACCATTAAGTGGTCAAACTAGTAAATAGTTTGAAAGAGGGATTAGGGAAAAATGTGCGATATGTGGAGCAAGGGATTTTTTCTATTGCAAATGGGCCCCGTGAACACGGGTTGTTTGTAAGAAAGGGGCTTGCGTGGCTACCATGTGAGCATTAAAAGTGCTCACAAGCTGCCAGCATGCGCTAGCGCGTGCTGGTGGGCTGCTAGCTCGCGAGCGCTACTTAGTAACGTTTACATGGGCCTATAGTGAAGGACCAACAACACACCCACAAGTGGGGCTTGTGGGGAGTCCGTAAGGCCCTACTTGCGGGACAAGGCAATCCTAATTGAGCTTGCCTTGTGAGGCATATACAACCCACATAAGCGGGCTGTGCGCATGAGTTGACTTGTGGAGCCTATAGCTCCGTACGGTTAACCCACGTGTGGGATGGGGAAACCCCATCCCACATTCTAAATAGGGAGCGTTTTTACTCCCCTTACCCCTATATAAGGAGCTCTTCCTCTTCCTTTAAATGTTTTTCAATGTTACCTTCTCTTTTGAACTTGACTCTTTTCTTGCAAATTGTTTTGAGATCCTCCCCGAGTTTCTCTTTTATTTGCGAGATTCTTTTTAAAGGCTTATTCCCATTTTGGAAAGAGCCTTCGTAGTTATTTTGAGTTGGTCTACGAGTGGTCTAGCAGCCACTTATTAATTGATAAGTTCTCCCTCTCTAGGAGGTTTTGGTTGGTGGGGTTCGTGTAGACTACCCATAGAGGCTGTCATACTGTGGAGGGTAGTGCTAAAGGAATTTTGTCCAATTGTTCTAAGGGATCGCTTTGCTGCAGCAAGGGAAGTCACACATCAACTGTTAATACTTTAAATTTAGTTGCTAGATCTCTTTAATAAGTTTTTATAAACCTAATGCATCTACGGAACATTTCAATTAAGATTATATCAAACATGTCATGCTTAGGAGTTCTTTTTATGTTAATTTTATGTTTTGAAATTTCATCATGTTAGTTCGTATGTTCATTACCTATTTAAATTAACTAGTAGTGGTATCAGAGCTTACCTTATGCTATGGATGATTGATAATAATATAATTGAAATGTGATTTTGTATAAATTAATTAAAATATGCTTGGCATGACTTAGGCTTCAATTCTTATTATTGAAAATGTTGTGATAACTAGATTAAGGTTTTGCTCAAACTTAGTCTTGGTGATTATAATAAAATTAACAATGTTTTACCACACGTGTAAATGCTTTAAATTGAGGATCGTCCAATATTTCACTCAATTAAAAGAACAAAATCTTTAAACATGATTACCTATGGTATATCGAATCAAAGTGCTCGTGGTTATTTTGGTAAGGATTGGACTTGGCTGCTCATTTGCATGCTATGTGGAGTCTTGGCATAATGTAATGATTATGATGTATCAGTCTTGAGCATGATCCCTTAGATTAATAATTCCAAATATCCCAAAATTATAGTTATCATAATCATATCCATCGTTAAGTCCTAGACTAGGGAGAGACCGCTACACCAATGAAATCCCTATAACAATATTAAGGCAATAAATAGTCTCCTATCATTAGTAGTGATACGAACCTTATTAATGGATGTAAGAACATATATAACATGCATTCTCTTAACATGTGTTTGACCATGAAACTAGATGGGGTTAAAGCCTTAACCGAACTGGGTTACTTGTCTATATCATTGGAGCTAATGTTGAATTGGAGACACATTTGAGGAGTTGTGCAATTGGGTATGCACGTCTTGAGAAAGAGAACTCAAATGGATTAGTAATTTCATGGAATGCAAATAGACGGGTTCCAACTATGGTTGTCTATTGTAGCTTGACCTTCTATAGCGAGGGTCACCTTAGATGAATTATGGATACTACATATTAAGGAAAATGGTTCAACCATGTTTCCAGTATTCAATAGAAGGGGCTATTTGAATGTCAATAAAATTGTAGGAAAGATTTATTTAAATAAAGACCTTATATTAAATGCATGTACATATACTAATGTCTGAATAATTTCTATCTTATATCTAGGTTGAATATGATCATTAACAAATACACTCGTATCGATATTGGTCCTCTTGAAAAAAAATGAAATATGTTGTTTACAACTTCAATGAGTGGTTTGGAACTGTCAGAAGAGTTCTTCAAAACTGTTATCAGGATTATGTTCAAGATGATCCAAGTCCCAAACATCCCCGTAAGAATGCTTTTGCATGTGAGATGAATGATTGTGAGAGGCATAAGGGAAACTGTGAGTTTGCTGCAAAGCTCATGTTAGACAACATGCTCTCAAAGTACAAATATGTGTACAAAGGCCTGGATTTAGAATCCATGATTCTTCATCTCAACCAAGTCAAAAATTTGGAAAGAAAATTGTTCCATGGTAAATTGCAGGGAGACGTCTCGGTAGTGGAGTTTGTCATAAATATATATGATAACTCTAAGCAGTTAAGGGAGCTAGGTATTATATACGGTGAGAAATCTGTGAGATAAATGGTATTGAGGGGATCACCCAATAAATATGATTCTTTCAAAGAGATTATTATCCTAACTGTACTTTGACTCAGCTAATGGACTTGCTCAAGATATTTGAAATTGAGTTTAGAAATAAACTCAAAGATCAAGTAAATGTAGAGGACCTTAAGTTAAAGAAATTGACAAGTTTAAAAGTCAAGAGGAAACTAATGAAGCGTCTAGAATTGAAAAGGGAAAATGTTTCTCTTGAAACAAGATCATCAAATAATGATGAGAGTTGTGGCTCGAACTTCTCAATGTATGTTTGTACTAGAGAGTTTCTCTACAGTTCCTAATGAGTGTACATGGGTATTGAGAACTAGTTGTGGTATACATATCTATACTTTTATGCAAGGGTTGTGGAATAATAGGAGACTTGCAAAGAGGGAAATGGACCTAAGAATTGGAAATGGAGCATGGGTTGCTACAACAACTTTGGGGACATATAGCCTTTGTTTGCCTATTGGTCTAGCTTTAGTTTTGAACAATTGCCATTACATTCCTATCGTTACTAAAAATAATATTTATGTTGCGTGTTTAGCAACAAAGAGATTTGAAATTTTATTTTCTCATAATAAATATCAAATTCAACGCGATGATATTCTTTATGCTTTTGGAATATGTTTGAATGACGCTTATGTTTTAGTTACTAAAACTGAGATTCTAAATATGAATATTTCTAACAATTTGAAATTAGATAATGAGATATCTTCATACTTGTGGCATTGTCCTCTAGACCATATAAATGAGACTCACTTAATGAAGTTACACCAATGTGGTAACTTAGGCCCAATAGAATTGGAATCCTATAGGGCATGCTAACCTTGTTTAAAAGGAAAGATGACAAATAAACCTTTCAAAGGAAAGGGTCAGCTTACAACAAGTACTTTGTAAATAATACACTCCGATGTACATGGTCAAATGAGTGTTAAGACACATGAAGGGTTTGTTTACTTCAAAAACCTTTATTGATGATTACTCACTGTATGGTTATCTATACCTTACAAGGCACAAGTAAGAATGTTTTGAGAAATGCAAAGAATTCATAACCGAAGTAGAGAAACAGCTTGAGAGAAGTATCAAGACCCTTGATCTGATCGAGGAGATGAATACTTAAAAGCCAAAAGATTCAGGATTATCAAAGGGATAATTGTATCTTAACCCAATGAACACCTCCTTATACACGTCAATGCAATTGAGTGTCAAAAAGGAGGAAGATAACCCTACTTGATATGGTTCGATCAATGATGAGCAAAACAAAACTCGATAGATCCTTTTGGGTTATGCACTTGAGAGCGCATTTCATATTCTAAACAGTGTGCCCTTAAAATCAATTGATCAAACACCATATAAAATTTGGTATATGGCAAGAAACCAACTCTTTCTCTCCTAAGAGTTTGGGGATATCCTACTTATGTTAAAAGGACTAATTCATATTAGATGGGTGCTAAGTCTGATAGGTGTCTATTTGCAAGTTACCCTAAGGAGACTATGGATTATACAATTTAAGATCCTAAAAAGTAAAAGGTATTTGTTTCTAGATTTGTTCAGTTTCTCAATAAGGAACACATATTTGCGAAAGCTAGTGGCATCAATCTTGAGTTGGATGTTTAAGAAGATCAAATAGACAATTAACTGATTAACCCTACAGATGTTAGACAAGAAAGTGTAAGCACGAAATAACTTATTATAACACCAACATTGTGTAGGTCAAGAAGGGCTCTCATCATTCCTCAAAGATATGGATATTTCATCGCTGATGATAAGCACATCTTTCTCATAGAAGATGATGAGCCTAAGACTTATAAGGAAGTAATGGAAGGCTTAGAGTTTGACAAATGATTTACACCCATGAAGTCAGAGATGGACTCCATGTACAAAAATCAAGTCTAGAACTTGGTTGATCCTCCAAGTGGGATTAAGCCCATAAGATGCAAGTGGGTTTTTAAGAAGAAAATTGACATGGATGGCAATGTAATTACCTATAAGGCAAGGCTAGTCGCAAAGGGTTATAGTCAGAAAGAAGGTATTGACTATGATGAAACCTTTTCACCAGTGGCCATGTTAAAGTCTATCAGTATACTCCTTGCTATGGTATGCACTCAACTAAATGTCTCACATGCTTTGAGTATCACGAGAAGATTCCAATATGATCTAGGTGAGAAGCATTAGATGGCTGTTAAAACTATCCTGAAGTACTTATGAAGAACTAAGGAAATGTTTTTAGTTTATGAAGAAGGTGATCTCTCTACTAAAGGATTCACTGATGCAAGTTTTCATTCTAACATAGACGATTACATGTCCTAGTCAGGTTATGTGTTTATGTTAAACAAATTGGCAGTTGTTTGGAAAAGTTTCAAAAAAGATATAATTATCGATTCAACAACTGAATCTGAGTATATAGATACTTTTAAAGAGGCTAAGAAAGTTGTTTGGCTAAAGGGATTTATTGGTGATCTCAGCATGGTGTCCAACATTGTAACTTAAATACTAGTCTATTATGATAATAATGGGGCTACTGCTCAGGTAAAGGAACCACGTTTTTGTCAGAGAAGCAGATAAATACTTAGAAAGTACCATCTTATTCAAGAGATAGTTGCTAGAAAGGATATAAGCTTAGAATACATCCTTACGGATCAAAATCTAGCAGATGGGCTAATGAAGTCATTTACTCAAGTTAAGCATGACCAACATGTTAACGATTATGACAAGAAGAAAATAGATAATTGGCTCTAGTGTGAGAGGAAGACACAGTTGCGATGGGCCTAGAGCGCGCTAGGAATGAGAGGCACGGTCCATTGAGGTGTTTTCTGAAAATAAAATATCAGGTCAGGGACCTAAAAGATAAAAGAGAAAACAAATTCAATTTAGATTGTTAGAAACCCAAAATCGTTGTCTCGTAGTTTAGAGTCGCCACATTTTATTAGTTCTTCCTGGAATTAAAGTGTTGTGAGGCTTAACATCCGGGGGACGGTCCACTAAGACAGAGTCGATTTCGGGATAAGTTAATTACTTTTTGTTGGATCACGTTATATTACATCAACAATAAACCGTATTTCTTGATTGTGCATATTCGAACTTATGTCATTTTATGTTTATGATGTGATTTAACGTGCATGTGGAAAGCGATAAATACATACATAAAGCAGTAAATCAATGCGGAAAGATAAATTAATAAATTACAGAACCTAGGGAGATGTAATTGCCCGCCTAATCTATAAATTACATCTTTTGAATTTGCAATAGCCAAAAGAAAAATAAATTTCTAAGCATACATCTAACCTAATATACCTGCATCCATAAAGATTAGCATAGTGGATACAGCACGAAGCAAATATTTACACGTATGCTCGATTTAATATTGAGGAAACTCGTGTGGCCTAATTTAAAACATCGGAGATTATTAAAATTTTTGTTTTATAAAAATAAAATGGTTTATTTTTATACACAGATATGTTGCTCATTTTTCTTTAATGAAAATGATCACATGACAAAATGTGAAATCTGTTATCCAGAAATAATTTTAATTCCCTTCGTGAGGTATCCTAACATGTATGGAAGAATCTCCACAATTAAATAAATTAAAAGAATAAGTAAAAGTATAAAAGAAAGCTACATAATAAAATAAATAAAACAAAAATTAAATAAATAAATAAAAAGAATTAATAAAATAAAATTTAAACAATAAAAGGAATAAAATAAATCCTAGGTCAATTATGAAAATCGAGTTCGTCTCAGAATTTAGGAGAAAAGAAAATAAATAACATACTACAAGACACAGGAAAAAGCAGTTCTAGGAACTCAAAAGCTTACTCTTTTATTGCGAATCCATGTCAACAAATCTGCTTGATTTCCGAAAGTGCTCCTCGTTCTTTTCGATTTGATTAGTATGTGAAAAGCAAGGTTTAGTTATTCTAAAAATAATCAGACTCGGATTCTAAACTTGTTTTAGGTCAAATAATATCTGAAGAATTTTGAGAAAAATGTGAAATAAATTGATTTAAAAATAATTAGATTTTAAAATAAAAAAAGAATAAAAATCGTTGTCAAAATGTCAGAATTATTTTGTGAAGAAAAATATATTTTCAGTAAAAATTTCCTCCGATTTGTCAAGAAAAGAAATAATTGTTTTTGTCAATTTTTCCGTCCCCCAATTCACTAAAAATTCCCGCTATTTATAGGGGGAAAATCGGAAAAATAGCACTTTGTCGGCGAAGGCTAGGCTAGGCTAGCTGAGCCAGCGAAAGGCTGGCTTCGGTGGCTTGCTGGCCAAGCTGGCGAAGTTTTTGCTAGCTTGGCCAAAGAAGCCTATGCTGACTGCCAAGATGCAAATTTTTTTTCTTTTTATTATTATTATTATTTTTTTTTATGCTATTTATTTTTTCAATTAATTAATTAAAACTCTTCTAAGTGTTTAATTAATTTATTCCGAAACCTTAAACATTAATTTAGGCTTTTAAAATATTTTAGGCCTTTAAATTTTCACATAAAGTTTTTAATATTTTTTTGCAGTTCTAAATATTTATTTAGTGCCGAAATATTCAAGGTTTCAAGAGGAGATATCCCATTCGAAGATCATCGGATAGTGGAAAGTTGTGTGATTCAATGATTAAATCCCAAGAAGTCATCATCATCGAACGCGCGATCTAGTACAAAATCACGTGCTTACATCTAGTACAAGTGGGAGTTTGTTAGACATGATGTATGCCCTAGAGGTAATTAGGGTGATATATCTTTATTAGTCAATTATGTACAAACAATTTTGGATTATTGTTTATCAATAATAAGGCACATTTGTTATATATCGATGATCTTCTTTACGTTTCTCGTTGATACTATGTATATACATATACACATATGTAGTAGGTACATACACACATAAGTGTATATATATATATATATACACACACACACACACACACACACACGTGTATATATATGTATATACGTGTGTGTGTGTGTGTGTATACACATACGTGTATATATATATACATATATATACGTGTGTGTGTCTATCTCTCTCTCTCTCTCTCTCTCTCTCTCTCTATATATATATATATATATATATATATATATATATACACATATATACATACATACATACATACATACATACACACACACACACACAGACACAAATATATAT
>CATIWQ010279482.1:0-23617 GCA_949673415.1 Euphorbia schlechtendalii | reverse complement strand
ACATAACAAAGAATAGAAACATTCAAATCATTGAAGATAATGATATTTTTAAGATCTGGTTTCAAATTTCATATTTGAACAATGTAATAAATATTGTACCTGATATAATGACTATTATACCAGTCATTATACCAGGTATAATATCTGTTATACCAGGTATAATGTTTGTTATACCAGGTATAATAGCTGTTATACCTGGTATAATAATTGTTATATTTAGTATAATAAATATTATACCCGAAATCGATGATTTTTTTATCACGTATTTTGAAAAACTAAAATTTAAATTCACCTTCTTTGAAAAATCAAAACTTAAAATGTGAGATTTGTAAAATTACACCATGACATGATCTAAAATTATTTTGATTTTTTCCGGTATTTCCATGACCCCCGTAATGGCCGTTAATGTCAAACGCTCTTTCATCAGTCCTGTTCACCAGGTCGTGTAAACCCTAACCTCTGAAAATTCGATTCCACTTAGCCAGGGTTAATCAAATGCCGCCCAAATTACAAAAGCAACCAATCAATGTGGTCGAAATCGATTCTAGTGAAGATGACGATGACGTAGCAGTCTTCGCGACGAGTAAGAAATCATCGTCGGCGAACGCCACCTCGAATTCAAAACCGTTGCCGCGGCTGAGCCCGACTGATATGGAAACGCATACCTCGCCGACGCTGGACAGTCAGGGTATCGAATGCCGCAGTTTTTGGAAAGCTGGAGCCTATCAAGTTGGACCCGTTGCCAAATTGGCTCATACTCAAGGTGACTAGTTCTATCCTCTCAATCTGTTTGTATACTCACTCCTTGATTATACTGCAACTATTGAATTAGAATTCCACTAAACTTACAGGCGAACTGGAGCATGCACGAGTTCATCCCAAGTTCTTGCATTCGAATGCAACTTCTCATAAATGGGCCTTTGGAGGTATTATGTATTTTTTTGTTGTGATGATTAAAGGAAACAAGGCTGAAATGATTCTTTATGATTTTAGTTATCTGATTATTGACAATTTTACTTGTTAAGCTTATTTTGGATACATCTTATGGAAGACCCCAGTCAATAATTATATTGATATGCATTACTTTTCGATCTCTCACGAAGATTTGCTTTTTTTATAAATTTTAAAAATATGGTTTACTATCTTTTGCAGCAATTGCGGAGTTAGTTGACAATGCTGTTGACGAGGTATCATTTAAATAAAGTTTCACTTTTGGTTGACTGTGGCATTATTATTGTTTTTTTGTGTTTAGCACAATTACGTGCTACTACTTACTAGTGTTTATCTTAGAACATGTTCACCTGTGTTGTTGCTTCATGGGTCGGATGTCAGAAGTTGATGCTTACTAGCTGTGCATGTTTTTGCTGATATTCAATTACTATAAACAATTTTGGAACTTCACTTAGAGTGTTGGAGAGCAGAACATTCTTTAAATATCTGCATCCTAAATTCGCTCACCTGTTATCTCCTTTTACTTGAGTTCTATTTTTATCATGGTTAAGTGTAGCTCAACTTATTCAAATAACAATGTAGAGTCTTTTCTTTGCTCATGAACTAGTGGATTTTACGGTTTGCTTTCTATCTTAGGTGTTAGAAATTTTATGCTTGATTTTAACTAGTTAGTTTAGTTCATTTTTTTTATCTGGTTCAGTCTTTCTTGGGTTGAAATCACCATATTGAGCACATTTACTTTCAGTTTTTTCTCCATCATCTTTTATATGTTCTCTAACTATGTTGGTCTTATGTTTCAGCAAAAAGTGAGAGAGTATAGGTTATTCTAAATTCTAAATAGTTTCACTTATCTCTTGAGTCTTGGAGATGTATTAATGTTTTATTATGTAATTTGTAGCAGAGGGAATGAGAATGTTGGGAATATGTTTTGGTCTGTGGTTATTGTAGAGGGTGATGTTTGAAACTTTGAATATGCATCTAGTTATGTCATTTTAACATAGTTTTTGAACCATTTTGTTGTCTTTTGAAGAATAAAGTATTATTGGTTATATATTACTAGTAATCAAACAATCTTTGATAAGTGTATTTTGTAATTCACTTTTATACCTTGCTTTTGTTTTCAGATTCATAATGGTGCAACGTTTTTGAAAGTTGATAAACTTGACATTATAAAGGATAATTCCCCTGCTTTAGTATTCCAAGGCATGTATGCATCAGTTTATGTGTTTTTACGGATGTAATGCTAGGCTTGTACAGTCGTACTGATCATAAAAGCCTATAACTTTAATGTTTTGCACAGACAATGGTGGTGGAATGGATCCTGATTCCTTACGGAAATGCATGAGCTTGGGTTATTCTACAAAGAAGTCGAACAAAACTATTGGACAATGTAAGTGTTATTATCGCCATTTGCCTTTTTATTATGTTTTTGCTGAATTTAGTTCCCATATAATTAGACCCTTTTTCTATCCTCAAGTGGTACCTTCACCATTTATGCATGATTGAATAGGATTTGTGTATCTCAAATATTTGAATATATTTATTGGATCAATGGAAAATGTTATGAAATTGGAGAAAGGAAGTGTATGAGCTATTGAAGTTTTCTAGTTAGAGATGGAGCAATTAAAGTAATTCCGAACTCAATTCACTAACTTACAAGATATCATATTCCTTATAAAATTGTTATAACTTCTTTAAAATTGAAGAGATCTTTGAATCTCATTGATTTTTTATTATAGTATAGAGAAGCTTTTAAAGCTAGAAAGCCAGACATGAGAGCATTTTCAATTATTCTAAAGTTGGATGATTATAGTGTTGAATTTCAATTATATCCAGTATATAATATCATTTTTTTAGCATAGGAGAAATTACCACAATTTTTTGACTTGTAATCTAATATGTCAAGGCATTTATTAAAAAAAATATTGAAACTGTAAATAAAGAGCAATTATCCTCTGCTCTAATCGCATAACATTTTCAATGACCATGGTCACCATGGGCAAATTCCTTATGTGGAACCACCATGAACATTTAAATGTACAAAAACTACAAACAGAATGTAAATGAGTGATGATCAAGCAGTAGAATAGGTGGGAAAATTCAACAGTTAGTTGTCTCTAATCACTTTAAAGAGCATCAAGAAGTTAGGAATACTGTAAAAACAAAAACATACAAGCTACCATTACAATAGGCTAAATATACATAAAGAAATCACAAAATTGAATATCATGCAGTTAATATGTTTTCTTGATAGAAACAATTGTGTCCAGGTTTTATTTGGTTTGACTAAAAAACTGTTTAGTAGGGCTAGTGGCTATTCTTTTTCGGCAGTCAGAATTGGATGAGATCCTACTGATTACACTTGGATGTATGTATATCTTGTTTGAAAAATGAATTAGGCAACTAGATTTACGTGTGTGATTTTTTTTACTTCAGTTGATTTTTATGTAGATTAGTATTGCAATATTTATAACCTGCTTAAAGTTGGCATATGTTTAAAATTCTAAAATGTTTGCTGTAGTACGTTAAATTGACAATATCTAATATGGTAACTTTTAATGATATGATCATAATCTGTAATGAATATCTTGTTTCCTGTCCATTTCAATGTCTTTTAAATTTTTAAGGAATGTAATAAATATTTTTTTTTTTCTGATTTAATCTCTCTTGAATCATAAGCCTATTATACTTCCTCGAGGATATGGCTGGGGTGGTTTAATATTTTTGCATGTATTGCCAAAGATCAGACTAGCAATTTTGCACATTATAACAAAATAAAAGGAATAAGCAAATTGAGATAGACGATACTCACTATAGTAATAGTTTTATATATATGCTAAAAAAACTCAGAATTTTAAAATTGAAATAACAAGTCATTAAGTCACAACAACTTTAATGCTTTGAAAGAAATTTATGAGTTAACGTAACTAAAAGTCAATAACAAAAAATCATAGTGGTAAGCTATCTACATCAGTTGTGGCATTTATTTGTTTAAATCTCTAGGATGTATTGGTCTTGGTTCTGGTATGGAATGTAAATAAGGTTAGGGTGTAAACTGGAAAATGAAAAACTACTAATGCATTAACCACCCAGTATGAAAGAAATCAAGTTTGTGTTTCCAAGAAATTTATTTCGTTGACAATGTTGCATGCAACTAGCATGAATTCATCCATATCTGCATTGATATGTACTTTTTTGCGAATCATGCAAAGCCAAAGTGCTAGTCATGATTAAAATCTGCATGATGCAAAATTTGTTAGATACTTGTTTTTCCTCCGGTTGAACTAACCTTTTCAACCTGCTTGAATTGATTCCATTGATTTATGCGTTTTGTTTCATAAGTGCATGTATTTATGCAGATGGTAATGGATTCAAGACAAGTACCATGCGTTTAGGTGCTGATGTTCTTGTTTTCAGCCGCACATCCCATGCAAGGTGCTATTTATTATCTTCATTTGGTTTATTGACATGCTTCACAAATTGAATCGATTATATTAATCGTATTATTAATTTTCTTTTAAATTCTTTTTTTACTAACTAGTTGGTCTGCACTCCGCAGTACATAATTTTTCTTCAGAGAGAATCTGTGATTGGCGGATTCAGTAATCTGCCTTGTTGGTGCAATGTGACCTGATTTATTATTATCCGAGACTCTAAATTAAATAATGGATTGTTAGGTTTCCAAGTTGATTTGGGTAATATGAAAATGTTGTAAAGTTTAATTTGGTGGCTGATTGAGCATACTGATGGTTAGGTGCTACATCGGCAGTGTTATCTATAAAGAGAGACAAAAAGGAAAGATGACAAAGAAACTTTTAAAAAAACGAAATAAAAGATTAGGTAATTCAGATATTTATAATTTATATGAAAGATCTGAACACTCACTTAAGAAACAAACCCCATATCTTTGCTAACTATTAAGTTCATAATCTGTTACATGCAATTTTCGAGATTTTTTTTAAATGAAAGAATTTGTACCAAACAACCCTTTAAATTTCTTTTTATTAACAGCGTCAAACTGTGCTCCTTAGATAGCTTAAATTATTTATTCATGGATCTTAACCACTGTTTTTCTTTATTGGCATACATTTTTTGAACCTTTTTTTCCATCTCTTGATGTTTTCTCCATCATGTTTAAAACATATGTAGCTGTATTTTTCTAGAAAAAAATAGGAATAATGGCGACACTTTGTTCTATTCATGGAATTGGGTAGGTTCAATTGCTGATTTTTATGTTGGTGCTTCTGTGCTCTAGTAAAGCGACTCAAAGTGTTGGTCTCTTATCCTATACATTTTTGCGAAAAACCGGGCAGGATGATGTTATTGTTCCGATGGTAATTCTTCAATCTTCCTTGACGTATACCTTCTGTTTAAGCATGTCTTAATGAGCATGACATCGAATACATGGCTTTACCTGCATTTCAGATTGATTTTGACATTTCTGGCCATTGGGTGGAGCCAATTATTTATGGCTCACAAGATGATTGGTCTTCAAATTTGAAGACAATTCTTGATTGGTCCCCTTTTACATCGAAGGATGAGCTCATGCACCAGGTTCATTTACATTTTCTAAACATCCACTACCATGTGAAACTAATTATTTGTAGTCAAGATGGAAGTCATATTGTAGTCCATTACTAATTATTGTAGTCCTTAAGGTGTGTTATAAAACAATAATATCCCATATCATCCATAACTCATATATGAAAACTATATTGTAGTCCATGACTAATTATTGATGGTGTAGTTTGTTCTATTCACAAATAATTCTGTCAAATTCCTACCTATATGAGATGGAAAGGAATCATAAGAAAATCAAATGGGTGCATGGGGAGTTATACAGCGGTGCAACCACCCCCAATTATAGGAGGATGAAGGTGCCACTTGTATTTTTTAGTTGTCCACTAGTCGCCAATGCTTCTCTGAACTTTTTAATTGATAATATGTTTTAATAGCGTGGCGCTGTTACATTTAGGGGTTTTGTGAAACCTAAAAGCTTGAAGTTTGGCGTAATTAGCGCCATTCCTTAGGGGTGACCACCTAGGGCCCATAACAGAAAGGGGTCCAAAATAATTTTTTTTAGTTTCTTAATTTGTACTGTGTGAAATATAAACATTTATTGAGTTTAGATCAATGATATTTTTATTTAAAAAAAATTGGTTAAATTTTGTAAATTCAATTTATAACCTCTTCGAAATGTTAATCTTTTATTTTAATTTTCAAGATTGAAGGCTTTTTTAAAACTTCCTATGTTTCTTTTCCCTGGCTCCTCAAAATGTTAGAAACGTGCATGGGCGTAATTTATGTGAAATTTATGATGTGATATGATATGGTCATCTTGGAAGCACGGAAACTCCTAAATACTAACGTTTTCCCGTTTCCGTTTTCACTTCGGAAACTTGAATTCACGTTATATTTGACGATTCCGGTGTGCGTTTCCACAAAACGGAAACGTTTCTATTCCTGTTTCCGTGCTACCTAGGTCTTCATACTTAAACAAGGATGTACCACTTAACTATTCTATCTTCTTAAGTTTGAATTGCTCAAGTTTAAAATTTTACTTCTACCTTGTCCTTTATGTAGCCAAAGGTAGGATTTTACCTTGCATTTGGCATCATCAAGTTTATTTTAGTCCTATCAAGCACTTAAGCTGGTATGTTCTGCCAGTTAAAGTCTTTGTGTCCTCAATTTCTCATTATGTATAAATCTTTGCTTGGCATTGTGGGCTTCATACATATAAGCATTTTTTTTCTAAAATCTTTCTCTTTTCGCAATTCAAAGGAAATTAGTTATTTAGTAATTTTTACAACCCTCAAGTGATATTAGAATAACCTACTAAGACAATTGTTGAAGGGTTCAGGGAAATGTAATAGTTTGATCTTCCAATTTATGTAGTTATCCCAATTCTTTTTCTTTTTGACTATTAATCCATTGTATAAGGATTAAAATGAATAAGCGTATTGTTCAGGTACATATATGGGCTTTTACCACAAGCAAATAAAACCTGATACTTTCTTTTGACCATGAACTATTTGTTATTATTTCCTGTTTTAGTATGTTGTTGGTTTCTCTAATCTGCTTCAAGCACAAGGCAAAGGTAATAGGATTTTAGTGCTCCCTAGAATTATGTATTGATTTGCTTCAAAAGCTACTCCTCAACTCATAAATATGGAACTTGCTTTTTCTTGGGTTTTTGTACCATCAATTTTGTAATATTTCACTAGTGTACGTATTTTGGTTGGAGAAGTACAGAGCTACATACATAATTATGATTTCAAATCCATGTTAGATGATAATTCTATACCAAAATCCGTCGCATAGTAACTATACCTTTTTGATGCGAAGAATTGTCACATTTCTTTAAAAGCAGAAGGATGAGGTTAGGAAAAAGAGGGAAAGGTAGAGAGAGGAGATCCATACTTTTTGCTTTGTGATTTTTGGTTTTTTCGTATTTTTGTTTTTCTCCAAATATCTGAACTTTTTTGTGGAGTACCTCTAAAATAGAACAGCTCACTACCCTCTTTTAGGGCTATAAGAAATACCAAATCGTACCTTCTATTCTAGCTAATTACCACATTCTCCTTCAGTAGTCAAATAGAGGTATCAGATTTAAGCATCAAAAGAACTGAACTTCACATGCGTGGCTGGAGCCACAACTAATAATATCTTTGAATAATAAAAGAACACTTGAGTAATGGTTCTGCAAGAGTTTGAAAAAAAGACTGTTAAAAAATGAAACTAATTAAAATTTGTCCTAGATGAGTTTATAGATAGTATACCCCATACCAATGGGGTAGTAGCAATTTTTTTAAATAGAAAAGGCTTAAATAGTTAAATTTCATCAATTCTGGTTCTAAAAAATAAATTTTTGTTCAATGTTATAGATCTGTAGTTATAGATGGGTATAATATTCTAATTTGGTTGATCTTTACCTTAAGAATCTATGATGACTAAAATGCAAGTGCTCTACAGCAAAAACAGAACCTTTCAGTCTCTTTATGTAAAGGGATCGTTTAGAGAGAATTCTTCGACCTCCGTCTTCTTGTAACTGTGTTCTGAAATTCTCTTGCCTCCTTTTTTCTTATTCATTCTGAAACATATAACTTGCACCCGATTATTAGGAGTTGTAGCTGCTGCATAATTGCTCCTTTGTGCCGTTATAAACATGACAGTTTAAATGTAGGACATGCAAGGCACTTTACTCACTCACAAGTTACAATACTTTTAAGGACACATGCGCATGTAGGAAACTAACAACACATAGGAAAACCAATTAATAATGTAAAATAATGCTGGCAATATCTGTTTGTACTCGACACTTTGCAGTCCATCTTTTAGTGCTTGTTTTTTAATTTTTTGAGATGTGTTTCTTCTTACCTTACTGCATTGTTTCTCCACAGTTTGAGGATATTGGATCACATGGGACAAAAATAATAATATACAATTTATGGCTGAATGATGAAGGCATATACGAACTGAATTTTGATGATGATGATGAGGTATTATATTAGTCATGGTCAGCCAACAGCGTAATTATTTACCATTTAGTGTGTTTGTGAAATTGTCTGCTCATAATGATGTTAATTTGTGATATAACATTAATCCAAATTTTTGCTAGTGCTATTTATTAGTTTAATGGTTATCTCTTGGCTTCATTAATAGTAGGTGTGAAGATTTTAAGTAAGGGCTGTATCCTGCGATTGATTTTAACTTATGCCAAACGGATATTAGTTATATTTAATTTCATTTTGCTTTCCTTTATGATCTTTGATGTAGGATACTGTTGAAAAGTTGTATCCTGAGATTGATACTATATACTATGCCAAACAGATAAAAGTGCATATTAATCACCTTCATTTATTCCCTTTTGATCTTTGATGTAGGATATACGATTGAGGGATGAAGCTAATATTGGAGGTGAAAAGAAAGTGCACAATAAAGTTGTAGAACTTCGATCTCATATCTCCTATCGCATTCGCCATTCATTAAGGGTGAGCCTTTTAATGTGTTGTATTTATGATATACTCCCTCCATTTCAAAATAACTGTCGCTTTAGGATTTTAGAAAAATTTCAAAATAATTGTCGCTCACCTTTTTAAATATTTTTCCCATTTTACCCTTTTTAATTCACATTGAAAATGACAAAAAGAATAAAGCATCCAATTAAATTTCAAATTAACAAATGTCATAGGGGTAAATAAGTATTTTTCTTTCTTTAATTAATGTGGCATTGGTATTGCTGAACAACCTTAAAGCGACAGTTATTTTGAAATGGAGGGAGTATCTGTATGCTTTTCATTTATCAGTACAATTAATTTTATTTCATTCTTTCTTGCCTGTAGGCTTATGCTTCTATTTTATATCTAAGAAAGTTCACAAACTTCATTATTATATTGAGGGGGAAGCCTGTGCAGCAGTATAATATTGCAGATGATTTAAAATACTCAAAAAGGGTGATGTACAGACCTCAGCTTGGAATGACATTGCAAGAGGTAAGATAATGATGAATACGGAGATTCTTTTATAATGCTCCTTTGCAATATTTGTTATGGTAAAAATCTGGAGATTCTGGATGAACTTGGGCTCCTATGAAGAGAAAATTGAATGATCCTGCACTTTATGTGAACATGCTGATTGCTGCCAATTGTCGTCTAAGTATGTGCTCCTTTTTTTTTCTTGAAGTGCAATCCCTATAGTTCTCATGTTATGAAAAACATTTTTAAAAAATGAAGAAAAAGGCTATTGAGTTGAAATGAATAAACTCTACTATAAAAAACTTAAATTAAAACAGACAACTGTAACTCCGTAAGATGTCTCTGAAAAAAGTTAGCACTACGAATCGACAATGTTCGAAGTTCTTTTCCTTACTCAAAAAATTTCTCAGGCTTGTAGATCAACTTGCCATTCTAATACCATCACTTATATAATTCCATCATGTATTAAAATTATAGTTATGGTTAGGACCTATTTGAATAATGTTTACTTGCCTGTGTGTATTATTTTGAGAGATGCATATTTTATTTTATATTCTGAAGTTGAGTTCATATAAGTTAGAGATAGGGAATTTGGACATGTGTTGTAGATAGCATGAATATGTTTACAGGTATTTATATAATTGATTCGAATCTAGATTAGGAAAGAAGCAAAACATGAATCCTGTGATTGCTCAAACAGTCACTCCTAAGATTTTCAGCAATTCATAATGTGTGATATCAGGTCTATGCACAATTTGTGACACTCCCCCTCAAGCTGGAGCATTGTTATTTGGCACATTTTCTACCTTGAAAATATTTGTATAATATATAATGTGTACCATGATCTGTCCTTGTGATGCAAAGCAGCAAATTTGGATATTGCATGTCAAATATTATGATATGTGGTGCAAAACTAGATTTTTTTGCTTTGTATTATGTATGTTGAGTGTTGACTCTCCTAAGATGCGTTCACAAGACTAGACTTCCATCTTATTAGCTTACAATGTATAATGTGCACTTTTGTTATATACACATGCTAAAATTTTAATTCAAATTGAATATATTATTAATTTCACCTTCTGCTCGTTAGATTTTCTGTAGAATTTGTTGCGGGAAATATATCTGCTCCATTTTTCTGTATTTGATGTGATATTGGTGGATGTCAGGTAACTGTGGAAACAACCATTGGTTTTATAAAAGAGGCTCCAGACCTTTCACTTTGTGGATACAACGTATACCATAAAAATCGCCTTATCAGGGTACATTTAATAATCATTTACATTTTTCCGTGCACTTTACTATATATTCCATAAGCTAATTTGTGTTAGCCATGAATGAAGTTAGAATGAAGTTTGTTATAAAAAAAAATAGTAGCTTGTAAAATCTTGATTCATATGCTTGAAGGTATTTTATAAATGCCTTATACAAGAGCCATCAGCGTAGATTGTGGATAACTATTGTGTGAATCATCACTTGGATTAGTGTTTTACAGCCCTTTTGGAAAGTCACCCCTGAAGGCAATTCAAAAGGGAACGGCGCTTTTGGTATTCAACTTTCACTACATATTATAGTGAAATTCTTGCTAGAATATTTAGTAATTACATTTTTACTGGTATATATCAGGAGTTCTTGAAGCAAATTTTATTGAACCTGCGCATGATAAGCAAGATTTTGAAAGGTCGCCATTGTTTGTTCGGCTGGAAGCTAAGCTGAAACAAATACTGATGGATTACTGGTGTGTTTCTATATATTACTCCCCTTTATATTAATTCACATTTTTTGTAAGTTCATTGATACCAAAGCTGATTTAATCTAGTAAAAACACTAATGAAACCCTAATTAATACTCCTTCTAGTTCCAAAAACTAGTTGTTCTAAGGCGTTTCATCAAAACCAATAAAACATTTATTACACTTCTAAAATGGCTAATTTATCCCTCTGACTTTATAATAAAATTCTCTTTCATCTTAATAGCCAACCTGTATTTTTGTTTATACTTAATTTCTTTCTTAATTAATACAAGGGTAAATTAGGAGAAAATGTTGAATATTACGTTAATATTCTAAATAGACAAGTAAATTGAACCAAAATAAAAAGTTTAAAAAGACTAGTTTTTGGTACCAGAGGGAGTGCTATTTAATCTCTTGTTGTACTCAGAGTAGTCAAGGCGCAAGGCCGCTCCTTGGGCTTTTTAGCGGCCTAGGCGCACCTTGGGGCGCTTTAGGTGCAAAATATAGCCTACAACCCCTAAAGGCGCAAGGGCTCGCCCGAGAGCCTAGTCGTGCCTAGGTGCGCCTTTGACTACTATGGTTGTACTCATCAATCTCTCTCGGTCATTTGATAATTTAAAAATTTTCATTTCTTGTAAAACGGCAATTAAATAAAATGGGAGTGGGTGTAATTGTTTCACATATTTAAGATTTTTGCGCACGTACACTTTTTTCATCCTTTCTATTAACGTTGGTAGGATAAGAAAAAAAAGGTGTTTTGGCATCTAGGTGTCCTAGATTCCCTCTCAATTGATGAAAGCTATTTTTGGTTCTTGTAATTCCTCTTTTGAATTCCCCTTTCAAACCCTAACTCATTGCCACCCTGCAGAAAACTTGTCTTTTCCTTTTAAACACTCCGAAATCAGAAAGCTTTGAAGTATAAAATATCAATTTTTGACTGAATACTCATCACTAGCATCCTTTAACTGAAGCTTATACAGTTAGAAACTCTGGATTTATTATGGTCGGTAGTTGCAATGAGTATATTTCGGCTTAGTTATGTATTGATTAAAGATTAAGGACAAGATACAGATATTTGGAGCTAAAATGGATCAAGTGGCAATAATGAAGGCTTCGAGTTGCTGCAAGTTACCTTTCAATACTGAGGATAACCCATTCAAATGCAGTGATTTTTTTAATTGTTTCTAATTTACTGGCATCATGAAACGATGGGTGTATATGTTCGTGTTACTGAATCAATTCCTGTTATCTGATGTATGCTGAATTCGGTACTCTCCCACAGGAACACCCACTGCCACTTAGTTGGGTATCAGTCTCTTGCTGAAATACGGCAGAAAAATGCTGCTAAAGCATGGAGGCAGTTGCCTTTGAATCAGTGTGACACTGTTCTCTCAGTTGATGGCCAAGAACTAATAGATCTGGATCAACCAGTTAATTATCATTTGCCTGATGTAGCACATATGAGCAATGGACAACTTGGAAGTTGTGGACAAAGTAATATCCCTGTAAGTATAAGCCCCCCTTTCTTATTGCATCCAAATTATTTAAGTAACAGTTTAACATGAGTCATGGTTGAGTCTTAACACTCAGGATTCAGGCTCAGTCAAATTATATGTTTTGTGGATATCCTTGAGCAATCTTGGATGTCGCATGATTGTTTATTCTTATGGGTATAGACCGGGTTTTTTTAGCATTTGTGAAAGAATATTAGGATTGCTGTTAAATATTTTAAAATTCTTTTTGTTGGTTGCTGTGAATTTTTACTATTTCTAATAGTATTCGACTTTGAGAGTTGGAATATTCTTGTTTGTTGGGGAATAAACGTGGTAAATTCCTTGCTACCGGATTTATGGGAATGCGAAAAATAATTGCAGAAAACACAATATTTGATTACGGAGTTTGGCCAATTCTCTGCCTACCTCTCCGGAGCTGTTGCAGACTTTATTCATGGAAAAAAGTTACAGTGTTTACGAGCTCTCATCTCACACCCAATTATCTCCAAGAAGTTTTAGAGAAATTTTCTTTTCGAAAACCCCTCAATAGACATAACTTTCTTTGGTTCTCTTTGCTTAATGCTCTCTCTCTTTTTTCTGATGCTTCTTTCCTTTACAATAACTGCCCTTATATAGTGAATATTGAGAAGTAAAGAATGAACTCATTAATTGGTCATGCCAACATCCACCAATATAAAAGCAAATAATAGCCAACTTTTTAATTTCCAGCTTTTCTTTTTGTTGACCTATTAAACTTGCAGCCTTGATTTGCCCCATTTGTGGACTTCGTGTGTTTTGTTAGCTAACACTAACTTTGTTGAGATAAGGAGTATCTAGCCTCATGTTTTGGTGGGAATTTGAGAATATTTGACTTAAGTTGAACGTCAAGTAAGAAATAGTATGGCTACTTAGTGATAAACAACCTATAGTTCTAAAATTATGGTAAAGAAATTCGAGCAATTTGATGTCTTAATTTTTATTATTATTATTTATGTTCACTATGGGGCATCCTCGAACTAATCATTCATAAATGTTGACAACAAAGGCATGATTTGTATCTTGTCATATTTATTTGAAGTGGAACTTAATGGGTTGCCTAGATGGACATTTGGTGCTAGGACCACGGCTTTGCTAGTGACTGTACATAAAAACTTCTAGGGGGCAGTGGAGCTTTTAGGAAATAGACATGCTAATTGGGCATTGAATATAGCACAACAAAGAATTCATTTATTAGAGATATTGTGGTTTAAGATAACGAGCAATTTTCATATTAATCAAAAAAAATTTGGAATCGTGGATGGGTGCATTTTATTCAAGGGATGGATGATACCAAATATTGGAGCACATAGGCTTAGAGCTAAAGATTCTTTACTAAATAGCTTGTCGTTAAGTTTGTATTTTTCCTCTGAGCAAGGAATTTCCTGTAAAATCTATTTCTAGGAGATGGTGGAATTCTCTCTTAATGGTTCTTAACAGTTCAACAAGACAGGTAAAAGTAGGAAGACTTCTACGGATCACTTCTTGGAAGATCACAAGAACAAGGTCCAGTAACTAGATCCAAGACCATTCTGTTAACTTTCTTTTTTCTTGTATTCACTAGACATTTTTACTTGAAAATAACATATTAAGTTATACAAATAACATTCTTAAAAATCTCTAGAAGACTGGCATAGAAATGGCTTTAGAAAGTAGTAAAAATTTTTGCAACTACAAAAGTATTAAATAGTGGCTTGCTGTGATTGAATTCAAATTAGTATTTAATAAATTGCCATATAAAGTATAAACAGAAATAATTCGGAGAGGAGAGTCATTTGTTGGACCACATTTATGTTGGCAGGGATTTTATATGATCTTGGGGGTTAATACTAATTCCTACAAGGAAGTAACACATGATTGATAAGAAGTACGATTCAGACATGGATTTTAATCGTAATACACTTCTAAGGTATGATTTTAATTGAAATCAAATCAAGGATAGGTTTTGAATGAGGGAATGCTCTCTGTAGCTTGTGTTATGGTAGATAGTTTTGTTACACGCATCATAAGTTCATTGTGTTCAACTGTTCATGAATATCATGATTTATAGTTTACATCATACAATTTTTCTGCAATAATATGTTATGCTCCCTATTCACTAACAAAAGCCTTATTTTGTAGAGGCCACATGATGACATCATATTTGAAAATGTTATACCAGTTGATCAGATTTGTGAAGAGAATATACAACTTTTTATGAGGTAATTATTTGATACAGCTGTTTTGAACTATTTTATCACGATATTGTTTTTTATGAGAACTAATTTTACTTATCAGATACTGATATTATCAGTATGTGTTTAGATATATACTTAATTATATAGGATCGTTTCATTCTGCTAAAAGGTATGGTGAGAGCAAAAAATATTCTCTAATAGGCAGTTTAGGATATGATCAATATTCTTTATGTATGCATTTTCTTCCACTCTTGAAATTGGCTCAATGGGGAGTTTGAGAGGGAAAGCAAAAGACAAAATAGAAAAGAAAAAATTCAGTATAGAAGTTGTCATGTTATCAGGATTTTAAATGGGCAACATGTGCAGCCACTTCGTGTTCAGCCTCTAAAGTTACCTTAATTGTATATCTACTTGACTAGTTTTGACTTCTTGGTTTGCCTTGACATTTTATAGAGAATTGATAAACAAAATCTACATATAGAAAAATACGAGTACACAAAAAATACACTTAACGAATTCATAAAGATGTTTAATTCCAAACGAAAATACAAAAAAGAAATACAGTAACCATAGGCGCCTAGGCGCGACTAGGCTCTCGGGCGAGCCCGTGCGCCTTTAGGGGTTTGAGGCTAAATTTTGCGTCTAGAGCGCCCCAAGGCTCGCCTAGGCGACCAAAAAGCCCAAGGTGCGGCCTTGCGCCTTGAGTGCGCCTCAGCGCCTTGACTACTATGACAGTAACAGATAAATAAATAAAATGGATTAAGCTAGCAGTCCCCTCTGCCAGAGTAGAGCCTTCTGCAATATTGCAGCCTCTCAAGAATTTTCCAAATTTGTCCCTCCTGATCCTCCTTTCCAGACCCCTACAAATATAATTCCAATTTCCCAAAGTACCCTCCAGCCCATACCCTTACCCATTACTTACAGCTTATTCCCTTTATCTTTTCACTTTCCTAACGTACACCTTCCATGACTTGTACCCATTACTATACTGACTTAGAATATTGGCTACCCTCCCTCTATAAAGATGCAACTGGAATGCAAATAGTTTTGGATAAGTCATTTGCATCTAGAACAATATAGCCTTAGTCCCGGTAAGTTGTGGTTGACCATATTGATTTTTGCTTCCCCATTTTTATCTCTGTTATAAGATCCTCTGACAGATTCAGCGGATGAAGGCAACTTCGAATAACCTTTATCGAAGTTAATAAATAATCTTATTCTTTTTTCACCCTTTCTAATTATTTCTAATCTCTAGACATTTATGGCCAAATTCGAACACGTCCTATCCGCCCTACAGATCCTTATTGGTTCGGCGCCAAGTTTCTCAAGTATACCATGTTTGCATTGTTTTCCATCCATCTAAATATCCTCATTGCTGCCAGTTTTTATCAATAATTTTGGCTTGTTATCTAATGTTGCCACAACCGGTGGAATAGTTTTTGTAGAAAATTTCCCTTTCAATTTTGGTACAATATATTTGTATAGCATATCACCCTTGGGTCATTGACATTCCTTTTTGGTATCAGGTGCATTACATATTTGATGGTATAACTGGTTACTTGAAAGTACTATATATATTGAGCATCTACACTATACTATTATCGAAATAAAATTTACAATTCAATGCATTGACTGTCTCTGTTTCTCTTCTTTTCGTAGAAAGAAACTTCCCCCACTCCCTATTGTCCAAGCTAGGAATAGCATCTGCCTTCTGTAGTGCTCTTGGGGAGTTAAATTTCCAGTTCCTTGGTCCATTTCTTGAGTGATCCTATGCATGGCCTCCCTCACCTCAAGTTCTCTACCTATTGTCCAAGCTAGGAATAGCATCTGCCTTCTGTAGTCTTTATTCTTGCTTTATTCACATGATGTTTGGCTTTTTGGCTCGGTCAAAGTAAAGATTATTTGGTACTCGGATATTCACATTTTATGTCTAGATTTTGTAAACTGCAGCCACTCTGAGGCCCTGTTTGCCAGGCCCATATCTCATAATATTTCCGGCTGATCTCTCAGTTTTTAATTTCACTTTTTTTCCCAGTGCTTCATAATGATGTAGTTATTGCTTTCTACAACTGTGCTTCTACAGGTGTGAGGATCTGAGACAGAAGGAAATTGAGCAAATACAGATGGTAGGCATTAGTTTGCTCCATTTATATGCGACTTAAGTCAGAATAACATAATAAATGTAACAGAGCTTCTTTGTTGGAGAATATTAGGTATCAGAACTAGAGAAAGAGTTGGAGCAGGCAAAGAGGAAGTGCTCTCAACTTTCTGCGCACCTGCAGTCTAAACGGAAGCAGGAGGCAGTGACACCTTGAGCAAAAGAAAACATTTTTCACAATGCTATTTTTAAAGTGGTAGTCTAGAATAACAAACTAATCCTTCCAGGAATGGCGAACTTAGAAATTAGTTTCTACAAATTTAATCTTATGATTAATGAGATTATCATATGAACTATAAAGTTTTAACATTGAGCTTAAACTATATGTGCTCGCATCTTTATTTTTAGATATATGATTGACAAATTAATTCACCCAACCCCACCTACTCTTATATTGTTCTTTATTCAGTTTTTGGATCAAATGATCATTTTGAGAAAACGGGAATTACCTTGTTAGATATTAGAGCGGTGCTGTCACTACTGCCTGACAAAATTGGTGTCGCACCTGGTCAATGTGCAGTGGCTATGGCAGTTGGTGGTGGTTACTTCTGGTTGGTCAGTGATGTGCTTGGAGCACAATCTCAAGAAGCTTTGGGAAGCTAATCTGCAGGTTTAGTAGCTTTGTTTTGCCTTTTCCTGTTTTGGGAAGCTAATCTGCAGGTTTACTTGTCTTATGCTATGCTTACTTTGAAATTCAATGGTAAAGAGCGAACACTCTACGGAAGGAATTAGGATAAAACAAGTAAAGTTTGATACACACAGAGAGTTTGGAAATAAAACTGAAAGAAAAATGTAAAAAAAAACTATTTGAATAGGGCTGGTTTACAGAAACGAGCGCCGGGTAGTCAGAATGCAATATTCATAAGTGTAGCACGCAGATGGATTAGATTAGGAATGCATTTCGCCTAACATTTGGTTGGCTACTGCTCCTTAATAATAAGCGAAAAGATGATTGTTTGAGGTGGTCTGGACATGTTGAGCTTCAGATTACGGATGCTCATGAGTGTAATCATTAGAGAATTGAACTAATGAGAGTAGAGGAAGAAGCAGAAGATATTTAATCATGTTCCTGAAGATGAGGAATTTAATTTCCGTTCTTTTCTACCATCTCTACTCATTTTCCTTTCAACAAAGCTGCTATTTTTTCAACTTCTTTTTTTATATTCTTTCGTATGTAAACTTCTGTATTTTTACAGTTTGTTGGCCTTGAGTGCTAATGAGGAGGAGGTAAGTATATTAGCATTTGCACTTTTGCTTGATATTCGTCAATTTTATTATCAAGTATGATGATATGGTACGATTAGTTAGATGATAATATTTATAACTCATTTCTTAAAAAAAATCTGCATATGATGCCCGAAAAACAAGTGTCAACAGTCAACTAACATGAAGACTACACGACTGTAACTATAAACCTTCACATATGGCCTGCTGGATTTGACTTTTTATATTAAAGTAGTGAGCACATCTTGTAGTGATTCTCAAGGATGCAAGTAATCCTGTCTACTCCAGTGATGTGTTTGGTGATATTTTTCTTTATTCAGCATAAATCTCCCTATTTTTTATGATTATGAGATATGACAATCGCTGCATTTATGAATATGGAGTATTTAACTATACCTCAGCTAAGTAAAAATGTCAGCGTAACTGGTTTTATTGAATTAATTGGTATATCACAGAGATCAGTGATGCATCCACATTGGTCTTGTACATTTTCAGAAGGAATAATCTGTTTTTGTCTGCAATAACTTTTCTTTAAGATGTTTCCATGGATGCTATCCAAAAATTCTATACAATGAAAGATGTAATTTTATTGCATAAATACCTAACCGTTGGATTGGACCTATAGATTGTTAAGAAAGATTACATGTAAGTTATTTTAAATGGTCGAAAACTATTTTGTATTTTGTTAAATGAACTCCACTTCTTAGCATGTTGTTTCTTATTAGGTTCCTCTTAATTTCAATTGTTTTTTTGAATTTGTAATATATGTGAGGCTCCCCTCGGGGATACCATGATTTTTTGGATTTGTTATAATATTTCTTATTTATTCCTTGAAGCTTTCAAAAACTAGGGTAAACTTTATCTGGGCATGTTTAGTTTCATAAAACTGTTTTCATTATCAATTTTAGTTTTCTTTTCATTTTCAAAACATAAAACAGAAAAATACAAAAAGATGCTCATTTTATTTAGTTTTCTAGTTTCTGTTTTTTTCATATTTTTTTTAAAAATCATTAGTATATTTGAATTTTATCATTGTAAGTATTATAAATGTCATGAAAAATATTATAAATTAAATTTTAAAGAACAAGATATAAGTTTTAAACTAATCAATAATAAAGCTAAAAAAATCTTTTAGTTCAATTATAAATATAATTTTATTCATGTATAACATGATATTGACTTAAAAATGATAATTTCAGAGTTTGTTTAAATTCAGAAATTGTTTCATTTTCATTTTTTTAGAAATAAGATGCTATTTTTTGTTAATTTTGTTGTTTGTGGAATTTGAAGCAAAAACTCTACACTTCTTCAATTCTTCAAAAGTGGTGGCTACCAAAACAAAACCTAGTGGTTTCATTTTCATTTTTTAGTTGTCTTTTGTTTAAATATTACAGTTTTTTATTTTCTAAATAAGTAATTGAAAATTAGAAAGCATGTTAGGTCTAATAATAAATAAATAATGAATTAAAAATTAAAAAGCATGTTAGGTCTAATAATAAATAAATAATGATTTAAAAATTGAAAAGCATGTCATTTTTAATTTTCAATTTTTCATTTTTTAAATATAAATATTTTTAGTTTTATTAACTCAAATACATAAGCGATAAATTAAAAATATATAAATAAAAATAAATTAAATAGAAAAAATATGTATTAAAAAATTATCAAGTAAATAAGAACAATAACAAAATAAATAAACTAAAATTATATAAATATTTAAGGGTGATAATAAAGTTTGGCAACCAAGTTTATTCTCTTCTATTTCTACTTTCTATTAAAAATATAAATATATCAATAAAAAATTTATTTATTAACAAGTAATTATCCAACTATATATATTTAAATAAAATAAATTAAATAATGGAGTGTAATGCTACTTAAATAAAAAATTGTGTTTCTTCAGTTTGAAAAATTTCAGAAAACGTCAAAAAGTTGTTTTTTGTTACAAGGTATAAAATAGAAAAATCAGAAAATTGTTTTCCAGTTTTTCCGATCTAAAAATTTTTGCAACTAAACAACAATTTTCATTTTTTCAATTTTTCGTGAAAATTTTCCGGGAGAACTACTCTCTACTATTAAACATGTCCTTTTCTTATTATGCATTTTCTGGAGATGGAGTAGAAAGAATGAGGTAATTTACTTTATTTACTTAAAACCAATCATAATTGTTCTGTAGCTATTTTAGCATCATTTCCATGAGGTTACCATCAAAAACTAATTTTCTTTTCCAGATTATAAAAACTTTATTCAAAACATGTTCAGTTCATGAATTTGTTCCTCAACAATATGCAGTCAGTTGTTTCCTTTTTTATGTAAATGTAAGACATTTTCAGCTATTAAGACTTAAGACTTCATTCAAGACGTGGTAAATCCTCACGTATAAAAAATAAGTGTTATTTGAGGTTTGTTTTTGTCAAACTCGTGTTGATATCAATGTAGTAAAAAATAGTTTATATTCAGACGCATGAAAAGTTTGTTAAATTTAAAAAGTAGATATTGGTAGGCAAGACAATCTTGCGAAAGTACATTTCAAATTTGTTTTGTTTTTCAAAATCATTGTACTTTGATAACTTTAAGTAATCTCGTAATTTAGAAAATTTTCAATTCAGTAAAAATCTAGTTTATATTCATATACATGAAAAAATTGTTAAATTGAAAAATTAGATATTGGTAGGCAAGACAATCTTTCGATATTACACTTTAAATTTGTTTTGTTTTCAAAATCATTGTACTTTGATAACTTTAATTAATCTCATTATTTAGAAATTTTTTCTTCACACTAGTGTTAGACACAATTGTGTCATATAATATTTAGTTTTAAATAGTCATAGAGTAATAATTTTGTTATTAAAGTAAAATTACTATGCCTTTTACCCATGAGTACTCACGTGAAGTTTGATTTAATGATATAAAGGACAAAATAATTGTTAATTTGCGAATAGAAATTACCTAAACAAAAACGTGTCAGTTCGAAGTAGTAAGGTATAAGTCTTATTATACTTTGTCAATAATTGTGAAACTCGTGATAGTCTTAGGATGTGAAAATGACTATATATCATATTCTTCAAACAAATAACTTTTAAATGGACAATTAGAACTATTCAAAGAATATTAATTTATCTTTTAGTTAGAATTTCTCCCGGTTCAGTGTTTGTGTTTAATTTTTTAGGATAAATTTTTTTAAAAAAAGTACATTATAATCACTACGTCATAGATGGTCTGTCATAATCAGAATGATTGGTGTTGCATCGAAGTGTTGCGAATTTTGATGGAAAAAATGATTTTTTGAAACACATTTTGAAAAGTGTTGCAATAGATATTTTTGTTGATTAAATACACTTTCATCGCAACACTTTCAGTCTAACCGTTGCGAAAAACTCTGTGAACAGTGAATAAATGATGGGCGGGAAGTCTCCCGCTAAATATTTGGACGGAATTTTTTTATTAAAAAATAAAAAAAAACAAATTAATTAACAAAATATATGAAGCACAATTCTCACTACGGTGGATACGGTGAAATTGCTAACCCTTTACAATGGCCACGGCTCAGGAAAAAGCCACGCCTCCTTGTTGCTCTAAATCCACCGCTACTGCCGCAAGCTCTCCCTCTGTCGCAGCTAGAAAGGCGGCCGCTGCGGCGACCGACGTTTTGCAGGATTGGAGCGCTGGTACTAAAGCAAAGGATCCGATCCGTAACAGAGCTGCTATGGCGTCCTTGATCCGGCCGGTTGATTCTCTCACCGATCCTCCGCCGCCTCCTCTAAAGGTAAAAAGATCGCTTTTCTGGTGCAGGATTGAAGATTATTCAGTTAAATCCTATACTATCTTGCTTTGCTCTAATATTAGGGTTGGCTTTCTATGGTTTAATTTCATCCTCTGCTGTACATTAGGTCAATAGAAGTTCATTATGCCATTCTTATAGTAATTACTAATTATTTAAAAAAGGAGCATTTCTCATTGATCGTTGACCTGCTTAATTGGTGGTTTTTAATGAGCAATTATCTTGGGATAGGTGTCCAAACTTAACCTACGGAGCTGTGAAGTGTGAACATTATTTGTAGTTAAATTGGGTGAATTATTTGGAATTGCTTATTGAATTTGTCTGTTTTATTGGTTAGGAATCAAAGTGATGGCAAGGGCACAAACCAGCCACCCTTTGGAGCCTTTAACAGCTGCTGAGATTTCTGTGGCAGTGGCAACTGTTAGGGCAGCTGGAGCCACTCCCAATGTTAGTTAAACATGATTTTGTGTTTCGTTTAAACTATTGATTTAGATCATAACTTGAAAACTTGTATTCACCAACCAAAGATACTTCCGGTTGAACAAACACTTTTCAAATAAGGAAAGTACTTCAGAAAATAAATATATTGAGGTTCTTAAGTACTTGTCTGGATCAATTAGAAAGAACAGCCACCACCTGTATTTTTGTTCTAAGAGCACTTAGTTTTTCACACAAGAACTCCATCATCATAGTCTAATTTCGTGTTGATTAAAAGACTGAAGGTTGAAAAAACAACTATATCTAAATTGAGTTTTACTTCATCTGCTTAAATTTCACTTGAAAAAATAAAAGTCTCAAGTTAGTTAGACTTGGCTTGATTACCAATAAAATAAATAATTTCAAACTATTGACTTTAATTTAGTTGGTCTCAACCAGCTTGTTTCAGTTTGTTTGTGTAGTTCCCTTACTTAACAGTTCCTTTTCCTCTTCCTTTATCATGATGTATTATTCCAAGTAAACCGAAAAGTAAAATTCCATCTGGAATCTGTAATATTTGGCTTAAATCTACGTATAGGAAAAGCAGTTTGGACGCACTCCATCTTTACCCGAGGTCATCTCGCTTCCGAAGATCTCCCAATAGACGATTCATTTCAGCTAAAATAGTCTCTGCTTCCGCCAAGTCAATTTTACTTCCTCTCATTGCTTTTTATTACCAATTCATGCTGTTTCCAATTTGCTTCACCCTTCTATTTTTTTGGTTTGTGTGCTAGCATATGGTCTTCCACTGTTCGTATTTATTTTGTTTCAGTTTCATTTCCTCTTTGCATCAATTTGTTGTTATTTCTTCCCTTTTTGTTGGACATTCATGTTTTAATTGATCAAGGTATTCATGCTTTCATACTACATGAGCTTCAATTTCAGTTCGTGAATGTAATTTCATTTCAAATATGCCTTTTTCCTCCTGACTGTTTTTCTCTTGTCCTTTTGCGTGAAATTATTCAAGGTATATTCTTTTCTTTAATTGTGTTTTGGATTCATCACTAGCCGGTGGATTCCTTCATTTTTCAATATAGAATTTCTTAATATGATATCAGCTTTCAAGATTAATTTCTTATACATATGCCTGATCGTTGTATACATACAAATAACCTTT
>CATIWQ010279310.1:0-19319 GCA_949673415.1 Euphorbia schlechtendalii | reverse complement strand
CCAAAGCTTCGGCATCGAACCTGAACTGGGTTGGCCATCATTGAATAGCAGCTATAAATCCTTGGATTTCCAAGGTTTAGCTTGAGAAAATTTCTTGGCAATTCAAAAGTTCCATTAGCTCCCATAAACTTGGTAAACGTGTATCAATTTACTCTTTAACATCATATGTCTACTTCTAGTTAGATATGAAAAATCATAAAAGTGACACCTTTAAAAAGTTAAATCAACCAGAATCTGACATGTGATTTTACACTTTCATCAAATTCAGGGGACTAATGAGAATTTCAAAAACTCGAGGTGACATGGGACAAAAAATTGTCAATTTCAGAAGAATGTTTAACTCATTTTTCAAGAACAACTTTTATACTCAATTTTAATATTTTTTTGAACGATTTTTTAAATTTAATGATAAACTAGTCATATTACATGTACACACTACACATACAAAATACAAATATTTAATTTTGATAGAGTTCAAAATTAGTTTTGTAAACTTGCTTGCAGTATATAGTAAAGAAATTCATGCACTCCACTCCCCAATCCTCATGCAGCTTAAACAAATAATCTCCCACGGTAAAATGTTCGGTTCCGGTAAGCCAAACAACAAAATTTTAGGTTTTCACCACTGGGATAATACATTTATTGTTTTTTACAAATACCAATACCTTTTGAAGATTAGACGCAATTTATAAACTTTAGTTTAGGTATCACCACCTCCAATATATAAAGCAAAACCAAACTACCCAAAAATATAGGGATTGTGTTGAAACCACGTGCCAAAGTTCGTGGGTGAAGACTCGAAATCACAACTTATTAAACACATCAACTTATTAACTAAGACTTAGCTCTAACACACGTTATCTAGTTTATACTTCCCCCGTCTACTAAATATTGTCGTTTTAACTAATTCACAGTTTTTAAGATGACAACTAATCAAATGAGATAATTTCTAATTTACCCTTTCATAAATGTCCTATTCAATTTTCAAGACTATTAATTTGTTCAATAAAAACAATTTGACATATAGTCTTCTTTTGTTATTGGAGATTTGAATATAATTATTTTGGAAGTTGAACAAATTAATAGGGGTAGGAATGTAAAACTTGGAAAAAAACATCATGAAAATACAAAATGACAATAAAAAAAAGACAACGAAATCCTTCTAAAACGATAATATTTAGTAGACAGAGGGAGTACGAACAAAAACTAATACCATCTCCAAACACAAACTTAGTAATGACAAATATTAAATCTGGGAGTTTAAAAAGGAATACAGAAAAAGGGGAAACTAATTTCATTCATTGTTTAGCCACATATTTGTATTAACGGCATGAAGCTGGCAATAATACTGCATCCTCATTGCCATCGCCTTCGATATTGTTCATCAGGCTGTGGACTCTGCAATTGCCATTTCCAATGGCTGAAATAAATTTGTAATGATTAAACAAATCTAAGTCTCAACTTTCTATCTCCAAGAGTGTAAAAGAACTAGATTTTTCATGATAATGTTATAAACAAAGCCTTAACTCGGGAAATGTTTTTTGCATATAGAAATCTTCAAACCAACACAAGGAAAACATATCCAACTAATTTCAGATATCCGAAACTACTTTTCTCAAAAACACCATTTTCAAGCTTTTCCTACAAGCAACAGAGTTGATGTTGGAAAAAAAACAAGTCAAACAATTCCTAATTAGAGGACCAAAACGTGTCGATCAAAGCCAAAATATGTAGCTCAACGCAAAGTTCGTGAGAGCAATACGGGCCCTAAGGCCTTGTTCTCTTGAAGTCATGTTCATTTATAACTACGTTGAGTTGAACTGGACTTATTTTTTCTTATCGTAAGTCCAAAGAAATGCATTTCATCTACTTCTAGCTTGTTGAGACAAGAGAAAGAAAGAAATGTATTCTGATTAATAGTGAGGGGAATACACGTATATATACAAGTAGTGATGGTGCAATATCGGTAAGTAATAAATAGGAATTAATGTTATCCTAAAGTGATGCTGAAATTACTCCTAACTAGATGTACATTCCTTTACATAGCCTAAATATGCATTTTTCTTAAAAGGGAGCGCTTTGTATTGCTTTCCATGAAAGTTTAAAATTGTTTTCCTCTCTCTCACACAAAAAAACATGCTCTCAGAATTTTTGGTAAAGCAAGCCAGAAAGCAGGAACAAAATAAAACTAATCTTAATATCATCAGTGATCAGTCTGCTAACTCATATCATACCTCATTTGATTCTAGAGATTCAGAGACTGTCAAATACTAGGTGCTACTAGATCCCGCCTAAAAAAGAGGAAAACAGAAGTTATTTTTAGATGCAATTTTTGAAATAATATGAAATGCAAACTTATGGAATAATACCAACCATTTCAATATGCAATTGTTGAATTGTTGTATTCAAGTCCGTATCCCACTTCCACCTCCACTTTAAATCAGCCAATCTCCTCTGATTAATCAAGCGATGATTTTTTGACAAAGACCTATACTTTGTGAAGTTTATGAGCCAAATTATTTGCATTGAAAGAGTAAAAATTATACATCAAACTTCTATAGAAAAACAAAAATGCTCACCGATACCTGGATTAGTGGTTCAATCTACAGGCTGATTTTATGTGTGAAGACTCAAATTCAAATTAAAAGCATCCACAAGAAGAGGGAGACTAAACTACAACTAAGTTTCGGAGACAGTCAGATGCTGGGTGCTACTTGATCCCACCTAAAAAAGGATAAAAAGAGCAAAAAATATTTGTTTGCAATTTTTGAAATACGAAAAGAATTCTCATATATCAATACCAACCATTTCAATATGCAATTGTTGAATTGTTGTATTCAGGTCCTTGTCCCACCTCCACTTATCCTTGAGTTCACTTTGATACACTCTGTTCAGTTTCGGTGCTGCTATGGCATCTTGAGAGAAAACCTTCATCTGGGGGCATTCTTCTACAAAAACTTCTTCCAGGGAAGGGAATTGGATGGCACAACTTGCTGGGCAAAAGCAAGTCAGGCTGCTTAACAGCCCAAGTCTCAGGCTCACTAAATTGTTAAACATTATTTCACTTGATTGGACTTGTGAGTCCTTTGCTACAATTTCAGTCACCAAGTTGCAGCGCTGTACTGTCAAATGTTTAAGATTTACTAAACTTTTTGCCGTAGTTAGTGTTATTAAGTTCTCCAATGCTTCACATTTCCACACTGCTATACTTGTCAAATTTCGGAAAGATGCAGAGCATGACCCCAAATTCACCCAACTGTTGCAACCACGAATTTCCAGATCTTTCAGAAATGGAAAAACTGCCCTAGGCTCCAGACTTGAATTCCATATGGGCCTCATATTAGGAAGATAATCTAGTAGCAAGGTTCGTATCTGTGCAAGAACAACCCAACTTTTCTCCTGATCATCAACAAATTCATACGGAAGTAGCTCATGGAAATGGCTACATCCCACATGTAGAATTTGAATGGATGCAAAATTTTGAAGGATATCAAATGGGAAAGCATCTGAAGCATCATGGAAGCATAGCAGGTGAAGATGTACTACTTTGTGAAAATAGTAAGATGGGAACTGTCGTTGCGTTATCATTTTGACATCCATGCAGCTTAGCGATAACTCCTCCAAGTTTGGCACAACCTGCAAATACATTAGAAACAATTTACGCTCAACTTCATGCCTTTTACACCATGATACAAGTACTCGTGCATGAATTTCATAATATGTCAAAAAAAGGGTAATATTGCCAATTTTGAACTGAAATTTTTGCAGGTTGATTATAAATTCTGAAAAGATGTAGATGTAAATTTTTTTTTAATTAAAGTATGATGGTAATTGGTAACTTTAGAAGATCATTAACAAAATGAAAATATCTTTGAAAATTTAATCAAATTTTGATGTATCATTCTTATTATGTGGTTAAATTATGGGAACATTTAACTAATTAAAATATTTTCGGTAACATTATTATTTAGTATGCTCATCAGGAGTTGCTGATTTATGGCGGCGAACATATGATATGAATCTTATGATTCTCGATAAGAATCTTACGATTCAATACCAATTCAATGGCGAATCGGCCGAATCTTACGATCCGATAGATTCATGAACAACAACGAACTAAAGCATGGTAGAAGTATATTATTTTGAAGATGGTGAAATTAAAGATTTGACTTAGCCCAACAACTCCTATAGAAATCGAAGCTAAACTAAAAACATATTACCATTGACTAAAGCTTCTAATGTGATTATACATGCATTAGATTCGAATATTAAGTACTTATATGGCGTCACAGATTCTGGTTATAGTGACAGAATTTGAATGAATATGTAGAAAAGAAAAGGAATAGGTAGAAAAGCAATAGAAATTAGGGCAGAAGAGAAAGTTGAGAGAGGAAATGCGAGTGATATCATTAATTGATTCTCTCTGCTAGATCAGCAGGAATAAAAGGACTACAATTCTAGTGGGCCCACGGCACAAAATGATAAGGATAACTACCTAGTACAATGGCTGAATCAGCCTTGGAATAAACGAACATTCTAGAATTACTTGCTAGATAATTAATAAATGCAGTAAAAGTAAATAGTAACTAACTCTTGAGTGATTTTATTTAGCCCTTTTTCTTCCTAGTATATGTGACATATGATTGCCTAATTTTTTTAATATTAAACTTGCGTATCTAGACTAAAATTCAATAAAATCCTTATGTTAAAAATTTGAAATGCTTTGTTTTTATTATTTTATGACCTTAAAGTGAATCTTACAATTCAATTTGATTCACGATTCACAAAATGTGGATTTCAATTCTAGATTCGAATTCCCGATCAGACAACTATGGCCGTGAGGGAAAGCACCACTAAGTTCCAATGATTCATCAGAAAGCACAATTTTTAACTGATCTAAGATTTCGATTTAAATCTGCTCCATTTTAACTACAGGAGATGAACAGTTGTTCGAATAGAGCAGATGATTGACTCATTACGAGTGTGGTGCTTCAATTGCTTGGTGTCCTTCCTTACTAACAAATTAACATTATTTCAATATTTTGTGAAAATCAAGCTTTATGAGACAAATAATTTGCAAATAACTTAAATTAACAAGCAAAGAAAGGGAGGGCAATTTCGAAATTAACAGTATGCCACATAAGCTAATTAGATGAAAAGGTTATAAGATTTAATGGAGGTTATAATTAGATGAAAACAAAACACATGAAGGTAAAAATTGTAAGGACAAAACTCAAGTAGGTAGTAGTGTATTAATGTAAATCTAAACAAGATTATATATTGGATAAATAATTATAACCTCCCTCATGTTTGACATAATACACTAACACCTATATTTTAAAAAACTAATTTATACGTTTTGCATTTTCTCGTTACTATCTCCCTCCATGTATTATTCGATCTTCCCTTTTAAATATACCGATGTTTTAAATATTTTTTGAAAATATTAGTTTAACTAGTTATCACAAACTACAAACTTTGTAATATATTTCATGAATCAAATGTCTTTTTCACTTACTTTTGCACATTTTATTACATTTTTGTCTTATAGTTGCATTATAAAAAAAAGGGCATAAATGGACAAATTAATAGAAAATTGAATGTCAAAATATCATAAACAATAGTGGTTTTGTTATAAATGTATAGCTCGGTAAATTTTAATAAAAGAACAACATAAAAACATATAAAGTGACCTAACAATATAATTAAAGTAAAGTACAAGGAGGTGGTGATGTGAAAATGCAAAATATAGGGAGATATAAATTAGTTTTCTAAAACAAAGGGAGTAATTAGTGTATTATGTCAAACTTGAGAAAGGTTATAATTATTTACCTTTATATATTTACCCTGCTAATTAATCCACTAGGACAAAAATTAAATTGGAAAGAGGTTTAGATAATAGTTAGTCATTTGAAGTTGGTGACCCCTGAACTTCCCTTGATGTCATTTCTCCCCCTGAACTTTCAAAATTTCCAAATAACCCCATGAACTTGCAAAAAATGTACTCGTTTGAACCCTTAATGCCGCGTGTCAACATCTAATTGGTTTTGACTTTTAAAACTATCATTTTCCTCATTTTTTCTCTACAATCAAATTCTGACAGGTGACATTGAGGGGCGGATTGGTGCACTTTTTGCAAGTTCAGGGGACGATTTGGAATTTTTGAAATTTAAGGGGACTAAGTTAATTTTCAAGAGTTTTAAGTGCCGAAATTGAATTGTTTAGATGTTGAGAGACCAAGCCTCGAACAATGGACATACAGAGAAAGCATTTTCTTAAATCTGAATACGTGAAAAAACATTTTGTGCAACATAAGGGGCATACCTTTTCAAAATGGAAAAGTTGTGGATCTTGAATTTCAAGATTGCTATCTGTACCGGTTTCTTGCATGTTTTGATATTCTGAGATGAATACTTTCAATCTGCCACAGTTGAAAGAGACCAATTTTTCTAGCTTTGGACATTCTAAAATGTGATTTCCTGAGTAAAAAAACTCTAGCTTTTTCAAGTCCCATAGTTTAAGATTCTTGAGTTGAGGATACACAAATTTATTGGTTGCTTCTACACCATCCTTCACAATAATTTCCTTCAGACCAGATTGATATATTTCAAGTGTTTCAAGTTGCAAGAGACACAGGGCAACTGAAGTTGGGAAGAGACTTCTCAGTTTAGGACATCTCTGAACTATCACTGAACTCAGGTTACGAAATAAAGGAACTACCTGTGGGTCTTTGTTCCATACATGCTTCAAATTTGACAGATCTTGTAGCTCCAATATCCTCAATTTGAAAGATTGAGTCTCATTTCTTTCTAGAGATATTTTCAGCAATTCGTAATCAAACACCAATTCCAATGCTGCACAATTACTTATGGTTAGAGAGTCCAAATTATGGATTTCACCATGCCATATAGCCTCTAACTTATTCATGCCTGAAATTTGCATCTGCTCCAACATAGGAAATGAAACCTGGAAAGCAAATTTTATCAGATGAAAAATAGGGAAAATATCTTGAAGAGACGAGAAGGAAAAACAAGACACCTTTTTATCAAAAAGAGCTGAGTTAGCTTGTTGCGATTCATGTGTGGACTCCACATCTATACTTGTAGGAAGGGACAAGAAATTGTGCAATTGATCACAACTTTCTATTTGCAGCACTTTCAACTTGGGACATTCAATTGAGATACCAGTGCAAAATCTTTGAAGTTTTGAGAGAAATTTAAGCACCAAGGAGTCTAGCATAGGGAATAGAATCTTGCCCACAATTTCTCCTCTCGATCCTTGAGTAAATAATATTTCTTCTAAGGACTTGCAATTACATACCTCTAGCCTTCTGAAATGTACTAGACTTTCTACCATAGAAGATGTAAATACATATTTCAAATTTCCACAGCCATCAACTATGAGAGAAGTTATATTTTGCATGCATGATTGGTTGCTACATATCGTCTGCAGACTAACTGAATGCAACTTCAGTTGTCCCAAATTGGGTATTGCAATCTACACCAAATTTAAACATGGGTTGAAAAAACTGCTGCACTTGAGGTAAAATCTTATACTTAACATCAACCAATAAATCAAATAAAGAACAAATGATAAAAAACTTATCGATAGGTTGAGACTTGTAGATTTGAACGTAACAAAAATTACTCATCAACGACTTAGGGAACTGAACTTCCAAAATTGCATCTGAGTTAACTCTATAGATATTATTTTTCAAATGAATTTTCCTTAACAAAAAGAAAGTAATATTTGATTTAGCGGATCCAACTGAAATGTAATGAAGCCTTAAGATTCATTTACTAAGTATTTTATGATTATTCTTCATGTACGGGACTTCCATTACTATAAAACGGAAAGTTACTGACCGGCTATGGCATTGTACAGGATTGGCGTAAAATATAATAGCAATACTATGAACTCGGATGTGTTGCGGTTTTCAACTCTATGTTCTTTCAGCTGACCTACAATATGCCAATTCTTCTTTTTCTATTTTTTTAATAAAAAATTTCTTCGAAGCAACACGAATGCCCATTGACAAAAGGAATAAATAAAACAAATTCACGAGGTTGCCCTCACTTATTTGGGTAACTTGGTTTAAGATTAGTTATTTAGCTGACTCGAGTGTGCAGCAAAAGCTGCAACTTAAAGAAGAAACTTTACCTGCCATGCAGAAAGACCATAAGTGGCACCTGATTCTGGTTCCATAAGGAGCTTGGATACGAAAACACTTGGACACTCTACGATTGTAATCTTTTCCAGAGAAGGGCATTGCATGGTATGACTTCCAGAAGAGAAACTGATTAAGCTGGGCAAAGTCTCAAGGATGATGGATTCTAGTAGAGGAAACTTAATCTGATTTACAGCACCTTCCTCTGCTACACCTTCTGTGATGATTTCCTTAACCATAGCACAATTTTTCAATTCCATCTCACAGAGTTGCGCAAGCTCTGAGCACATAGAAACAGTAAATATGTATCTCAAATTGCAGCAATTGTGTATTTTAAGCAATTTAAGGCTTTTGAAGTCCAATATTCCTTCAAGAACATCATTCCGAATAATCCTCAAGCGTGGTAGATCATTCAATTGCAACTCATTTAAATAGGACAGCAGACCAGACTGCCCATCAAAATTTGTCAATTCTGTACCAAATACTTCTTCCACTGAGTCACAATTTCTCACCTCAAGTTCTTCCAAATAATTCATAAGAGGTAATAAATTTGAAGGAACAGCAGTAGGGGGACATGAATTCCTGTCAACCACCAGCCTAGTCAAATAGTCAAAGGAGCTGACCGGAAATGATTGACCATGCCATACCTCTACCAACTCTGGATATTCAGATAGCGTCAAATGGTGCAAGCTACTGAATCCAACCTGCCAAAATGAAAGAAATCAGAGAAATTAGCAAGAGATGAGACAACCATGACATGGTACAACAATTCAGTTATTTGATTAACAATACAAGAAGAAAAACATGTGACCAACAAAAGGAAATTTGAAATTACCAGTTCTGAATGAAACTTCTCAATGGTTTTATTAAGATCGTTCACACCCTGTGATTCACACTTATCTTCAGTTAAATAAACTTTCTGAAGTTTGGGTGCTCTTATGACATTGCGAGAGAAAACCTTCATTCTGGGGCACTCTCTCACTAATAAATCTTCCAGAGAAGGAAATTCAATGATGCAACTTGCTGAGCAGAAGCTGGTTAGGCTGCTTAAGCAATGAAGAGTTATACTTTCCAATTTGTTGAAAATAATGCTACTTGAGAAATCTAACTCATCTTCCTCCTCCACTACAATTTCTGCCACCATATTGCACTCTCTTATGCTCATTTTCTTGAGATTGACCAAAATTCTAGCCACTGATGATGTTACTATATTTACCAGTCCTTTGCATTCCACAACATCCAAAGCTGTAATATTTGGAAAAGAAGCAGAGAATGGTAGTAAATTAACCAAACAGTCGCAATTCTTAATTTCTAGGTGTTCCAGATCTTGAAGAACTTTGCCATTTGAGCAATTGGAATTCTGTACATGCCGTAAATTAGGAAGCACATCCAGATTTAAACATCGAACCTGTGCAAAAAGCCGCACATGTTTTTCTTCAACAGCTCCATCTGGGAGAAGCTCATTAAATTGAGAACATCCAACATGTAGTCTTTGAACAGAGGGGAATTTTTGGAGGAGATCAAATGGGAACTTTTCAGAAGCAAGATTAAAGCATAACAGATGAAGAAAATTTACTTTGTGAAAGATATCGGCAGGAAACTGCTGTTGCCGTAACATTTTGACAGCCATTCTGTTTAATGATAATTCAGTCAAGTTTGATGCAACCTGCAAATAGCAGAAACAGAAAGTTAAAGTTGATCCTATATGGAATGTATCAATTCAATATAATTTTACAAGTCATAAGACATGAACGCCACCTTCTTAAAAGGGAAAAGTGCCCATCGATAATGAACAATTTGGCTCGCTGACTGTGCTTCTTGCAACTCTTGAGGTTCTAAAACAAACAACTGCAAACTACCACAATGATATGACATCAATCTTTCTAACTCTGGACATTCTAAATTGTGATTTCCTGAGTAGAAACATTGCAGATGATTTAAGCTCCACAGGTTCAAGCGCTTGAGTTGAGGGAACAGAAAAGTAGGAGTCTCTTCTAAGCTGTCTTTCGAAACAATTTCCTCCACCCCGGAAGCATATATATCAAGATCTTCTAGTTGAGGAAGACACTTCGCAATTGAAGTATGGAAAATACTTTTCAAATTAGGACAGTTGTTGACCGAAACCGAACTTAGGCTATCAATGGATAGAACTCCAAGTGGATCCTTATTCCATACATGCACCAGCTTTGGAAGGCGATGTAATTCTAAAGTCTTCAATTTGAAGGCTGTTATTGAATTTCTATCTTCTGCTTCTCTCAGTTCATGGAGATCAAACACCTCTTTTAACAAGTTACATTTGGATATGATCAATGATTCTAAATTTTGGAATCTTCTTAGTAAGTTTGATGGAAATACTTTCAATAGTTCTGTTCCATGTCTTACTGTAAGCCGTTTCAGTTTGTTGAAGGAGCTGTGTTGAATTTCATCATGCCATATCATCTTCATCTTATGCATGCATCCGATATGCAACTCCTCCAAGTTAGGAAAACCAACCTGGAATCCAGTTATGTCAATAGCACTGAAAGCAAAACATGTATGAATGCAATTTGGATCTTCATTACATATTTATGCACATACTCTGCCCATCCCACTATTATTATCATATAGTTGTTTCATACAGATTTTCGGTTTTAGTTTGATTTTCTTTTTCTTTTTTCTTTTTTCTTTTTTCTTTTTTCTTTTTTCTTTTTTCTTTTTTCTTTTTTTTTTCTGCTTTCGCTCTATTTTTTCTTGTTTGTTTTTCCTTTTTTTTCTCAAAAGTGTAATCACACTGTTCCAGACAGATCAAAAAATGAAGTCAATATTGTCAAAGCAGCAATGTTTTTTGACAAAAGGCCACCAATTAACATGTTTAGCCATACAAGTCAACTAGTCACGTGAGTACTAACCATGAACGTTAAATGGAGGTTGATAATTAATCATCGAACTTATTCTATAAAATGAAACGAGAAATAGGACAAAAACTTGGCGAGAAAATAAAACCCAGCAGCTATCTTAATAATTATTAAACCTTGGAGTTTCCAAGAAGGAAAGCTGTCTTTACCAACTGGAAGTCTATAGATTTCTAGAATTCAACAAGGAATTAAATTAAACTCAATAAGGAATGAAATATATACTTGCAATATTAATGATGAGCAATTCCGCAAGAAGTTTTTTAATGTTTCACTGGACATAAAACGAAATTAAAATATATTTTAGAAACTCAAATAATATAAAATCAAAATGGAATTTGCAGAAAAGAGATGACTAATATGAAGGGAAAAAAAATCAAATTACCTTCTCATCAAAGAGAGCCAATTTTTGCTGCCCAAAATCCTCGATAGATACATCAGTACTTCTAAAGTTGGAAATGAACGTCTTCAATTGATCACATTCACATATTTGCAATTCCTTCAAAAATGAACATTCAATCAAGTCCCCTGTGCAGAAGGTTTGAAGCTTAGGGTTATATTGAAGCTTCAAGCATGCTAATTTTGGGAATAGAACCACAACCGTCAACTTGTCTTCTATTGCTATTTGTGTACTTATGATTTCTTCCAACGACTTGCAATTGAGAATCTCTAACCTTTTAAGATGGACAAGACTTTTTACCATGGTAGACGTGAATATATATTTCAAATCCCCACAACCATGAATCGTCAAATTTGTTAATTTTATATTGCATTGAGAATGTTCCTGGAGTTGACTGCACCATATCTTCTTCACTCCAACTGAATGTAACTCCAGCTCTTCCAGGTTGGGCAATGACACCTGCATAAACAATAACATTACTACTTGGATATATTTAACTTCACTATGGAAGGAATAAAACGCACATGACAATTCCTACACTTTATAGCATAATCATGAAACATCTCAATTGCAGAAAGTTGCCAGTCATAAATGCATGAATAGAATCAAAATGGAAGCCAGAAAAAATTTAGAAGTCAGAGCACAGAAACAGAATAAAAAACAAGTTATCAACGCACCTCATTCGTGAAAAGTGAGAGTGGAAATTGAGGCTCATCCTCACATAAGATTTCTCCTGCAGCTGCACTAGCATTAGACTCCCATGCCAGTGTATTTCCCATTGCACGAGAAACCTCCAATCTAGAGCTAAAGCTCATGAACTTCGGCACAGTTACTAAACTCAGTTTGCATAATTTTGTAAATACAATTGCTTCATCATTACCAGAATCAACTCCAGTTTCCTTGGCAACAATCACTTCCATAGCTCCACAACTGATAACATCCAATTCTTCTAAATGCACAAGGACTTGCACCATAGAGTATGAAAAGAGATTTTTCAATTTGTTGCAGTTTTTGACGTTGAACTTTTTTAAGTTCCCAAAAGACTCAGTCTTAAATGGGCCACGACATATCTCCTCCAGTCTGTTTAGATCGTAAAGATTCAATGATTCCAAGCTTGGAAATGCAACAATTGGAAACCTGGAGTCAATTAATTGTGAAATATCACCGTGTTCAACATGAAGATGTTTCAAAAGAGGAAAACCTCGACCATCTAGTTCAGGGATGACAGTTATTATGCCCTCGAGCTGATCTAAATATAGATCTTCCACTTTCATTAGCAAAATCTTCACCCTTCCTAACTGATAACTGCAGTCATTCAGCTTCAATTTCAACAATGTTTCGCTGTTATGCTTGTTAGACCAATCCCACTCCTTCCCAATGAATACTTTAAAACTTTCAAGATCCTCAGAGAACAAATCTCTGGGCAAGAGCCTTGCATCCTTGATGCATAAATCGACAATGACTAGTTTTGACATCAGCTTCAGTTCTGCCAAGCTAGCGTTGCTTCTTTGAGAATCACCATGCTGTTCAGCCTCCCAATGGACAAAACTGTTCCCCAAGTACAAGGCTTCTAGTCGGGTCAAGCATGATAAGAGATTTGGTGGAATAACTTTAAGATGTTCAGATCTGCTCAAATCCAAAAGTTGCAAATAAGTTAATTGGCCTACTTCTGGTGGCAACCGAACCATTTTAGAACCAACAAAGCTGAGAACTCGCAGCTTCTTAAGCTCTCCAATAGCAGCAATGTCAACATCTACTAGGACACAAGAATCTAAACACAGTGACTGGAGGCTGACAAGAAATGGTAGCGGTTGAGGCATTGGTGACAAATGCACATGTGATAAATCCATCAGTTTCAGTTCTCTCACTTCACTGAAAAAAAAATTTGGGATTGTGATCGGCGGATCATCACTGTGTAGGACAAAAGATTCGAGCTTAGGGCATTCCAGTATTTCAGGAAGCATAGATAATTTGCAATTCCGCAATGAAATTGCAGTGAGCTTTTCAAGTTTATCCCTTTTGGGCCATACTTCCAATTCATTGTCCGCAGATGAAATCAAGACATCGTCGCGCGCAATGTATACTGCAAATGCATGAACAACATCATGCATTTTGACATGCCCATCATTATCACCTTCCAGCAATAAACAAAATCCTTTCAGGTAATTGATCACAGCATGAAGCCTAATTCTTGAATCTGCTACAGTAAAACAGCCTTTAAATAACCTCAAGCCCATACCGTACTTCAACAAGTCACGCATACAGATAGAGTGCGGCCTGAATAGAGCACATAGTAAGAACAATGTCTTCTGTTCTTCATCCAAAAAGTTGTAACTCACATTTAGAGCTGCGAAAACTCTCTCTTCAATTTCCCTAGAGTCAAATCTTTTTATCTTTAGCAAGGCATTTTTCCATTCAACTAATGACTTATCTTTTAATGCCTTCGCAACAATTACAACGACTACAGGTAAATCTGCGCATCTCTCGATCAAATTAGCTGCTAAATTAACATCTTTCACATCGCCACCCACATTCTCCACAAATAAGAGCCGGGCCTCTTCACGTGTTAGGAGTTGAAGTTGGTGTTGTTGCTCTTCCTGGACACCCAGCTTGGATAATATGCTTTGATTTCGAGATGTTATCAGTATCTTGCATAGTCCTTCTAGTGGTCTGATTTTATCTTCGCCATGAGGATCTTGACCCTCCTTTGGTTTAATTTCACTGATGCAGTTAGAGCCATACGTCATTGCATTTGCCTTTTCTCTTTCATGATCATTGCCACAAGGAATTCCAGTACCCTCTAGTGTAAATCCTTCCCATACATCATCAAGAACAATGAGAACTTTACATCCTCGACAGAGTCGCTGATGCAAACGAGCAGCTCGGACCCCAACAGACTCCACATCCAATTTGATATCTAACCCATCAGCAATTTCTTGCTGAATTCTCTTCAGATCAGGCTTGTCAGTTACAGTGACTAAAATCACCTTTTCAAACAGACTATCTTTTTCTAATTGCACGGCTAATGTTTTAACAAGCATGGTCTTCCCCACGCCGCTCATCCCCCATACTCCAACCGAAGTGACATCAACATTCTTCAGCGAACTTTCAATTTCAGCCATTACCAACACTCTTGATTCAAAGGTAATGTAATCATAAACAGGACATATAGCTGGAAGGCTAATGCGGTAGGAAACTTTTTGAAAGTTCCCTTGCTCTTTAATGTCAACAACAATTTTTTTTTCCTCTAAAGCTTTTCTACTTAGCCGACCCCGAGTCAGCAGATCAGGACACAGTCCAAAGAAGCACCTACTATTTGCTGAGTCACTATGTGCAGGAAGAATCTTCTCTGCCTCTTCAATAACACCAACAACTTTTGAAAGCCAATCCATCACGTAAGATTCAATTTCTTCTTCCGGATTGCGCTCAGCTTTGTCCACCTCACGCTGCACTGCTTCCTTTGTGGACTTGAGAATGTCAAGACTTTCTTGAAGGTTACGCATGTTGGTATTGTATTTGTAAACACGACCAATTTGACGCGCAATGGGAGCTGCCGCCAACACTTCAGTAAACTTGGATATAACGGGACTCACTATGGCCCCTACAATGGCTATGACGGCCATCATTTCACTTTTTGTCGGTTCTTTCTTCCTTCTTCAGTTACTTCAGGAGTCTGATTATATAAATCGCGATACAACTGGTTAGAAAGACATAAATTACACAAAGTCAGATCAGAGAAGGCAACTAATAATTGATAGAAACAAAAAATGGCACAGGGCACCATCAACCATGAATATTGACTGTTTTGGCTATTAAAGGTTCGATGCATTATTTATGTTAAAGATCACAAACTTCATCAAACAAATTGCACAACTAGAGAGAGGGCTCAAGTCCACATTTGCTTACTCCTCACTCCTCAGTCCATACTCAACCCTATAGTTGAATGATCGATGAGGTATGGGCTCCAACGTGCATAACTGCAGTTGTTGTCCCTTTGAATCAGAGAATTTGTGAACATATCTATGCCTCTCGGTGAATTTACACCGGAAAGTGATACTCCACTATCTCACTTGGCTGCAAATAAGAACTCGAAGAACTCCCTACCGAATAAGAACGGAAAAAATAATGCATGACTTGTGTGGCAATTGGTGCAGTGCTCTTCTGTATCAAGCGAGTATAATAATGACCTAGATACTGAATGGGCGAATCAGTAGATTATTTTCTTTGATTTAGAAGTGGTGAACGAAGCAACAAGGCGAATATCATGATAAGATGATATCAGGGCCATTAAGAGCTGAACACCTGTCAGCTTTCATGCTTCAGCTAATGTCTAAGCCCCGGTTGGTTGTCTTCAACTTCTACTTATAAAATTTGAACAGTTAATTTGAATTTAATAATAAATATATTAATTATTAAAATAATAATAAAATTTAATAAATATAAAATAAATAAATTATCAATAATCATTACAAATAATATTATTAATAACTACCTAAATAAAATAATTAATAAAATAATTTTAATATCATTAATAATAAAAATTGTTATAATACGTAAATTCGTTTAATTAAAATTTTATTATTCAAATAATAATTATTGTTACAATAAAAACGTAATAGTTATTTTAATTAATAAATATTTTTATTTTATTATCCCATATCACATTTTCTAATTAATTAATACTATGATTATAAATAAAAATATTATTATATTATAATCACTTTAATAATATTATTATATAAACAACACTAGTAATTGTCACTATTTAAAAATTATTTTTACTATATTTATAATCAATATTAACTACACTAAATAATAATTATTTTTCTATATTAATATTTTATCATTGTTCTTCTTTTTATTATTATTACTATTTATTTTTATTAAATTATTAATTAGAATAATTATTATTAAAATTAAAATTTATGGACCTTAACTGAACAATGAACCTTAACTTAACTTAACTTAACTTAAAAGACATGAACTGAACTGAACTTAACTTAACTTAACTGAACCAAATTGAAGGTGAAGAAAACAGAGCCGGACTTCTTAATATGTAATTTATAACTTAGAGCCCCATAAGCTTAAAATATACAATTTGACTCGGGGATTTTATAATTCTTAAGGCCGGTCATGCATATTAATTATACTTTTTAATTTATATGTATACATACACACACACGCACACATATATATACATATACATACATATTTGTATAACTATAAGGGAAAATTTTATAAATGTGCTGAAATTTAGGAATAGTTTCAGCTGAAGTTTTGTGTCCTAACTTATATGACTAATTAAGTTTCATATTTACCTCTTATACCTTCCAAAGTTGCTATGTTCTCGTCCCTTACCTTTTACGTGTATTTTTTAATTTTCTTATTTTATTTTGCCGTTATCTCTCAATCCGTTTATTTTTTTGCATGTCTCTTTAGAGTTTTTTGTTCGTCTCATTTTTATCTTCGAAACACCATCTACTATGATATACTTTTTGAAAAAAAAATTCAACTGTTTGATATCTGGAGAGAAGCTGGTAAGTAAGTAGTATGTAAATGGTAAGAACAAAGTTGTGTCAAAAATGTTATGAAATTATGGTAAGTAACATAAATACATGTCAAAAGTTTATCTCCATAGCAATAAATAAACAATTATAATCTTAAAAGTAATGAAAATGCATTAGAAAGTAATTACAACATGTAAAATAAAATCTCTACAAAGTATTGAATCAAAATAGTAAGAATCTGGTATGTAACTAGCATGAAGAACAAAAAATGTCAAAACTAGTAAGAAACTGATAGGTAAGTGGTAGGAAACTAGTATAAAGAACAAGTTACGTTAAATTAAACTTGAAAAGTAATGAAAACGCATTAGAAAGTAATTAGACCATGTAGGATAAATCTATACAAATTATTGAATCAAAACAGTAGGAATCTGATATGTAATTGGTAAGAAATTAGTATGAAAAATAAATAATGTCAAAACTAGTAAGAAAGTGGTAGGAAACTGGTATGAAGAACAAGTTGCATCAAATTAATTTTGAAAAGTAATGAAAAAGCATAAGAAAGTGATTAGAACATGTAAGATAAAGCTCTACAAAGTATTGAATCAAAACAGTAGAAATCTGGTATATAACCAGTATGAAGAACAAAAAATGTCAAAACCAGTAAGAAAGTAGTAGGAAACTAGTATCACTATAAGAATATTCGCAGTTTGCAATGGAAAGCTTGCAATGGAATTTTTTCCATTGCAAAGCCAACAGTTTGCAACAGAATTTGCAAAGGAAAATGCATCCCTCGCAGATTTAATAGAATTAAAATATTGAAGATGTTTGCAATGAAATTTGCAAGTTTTTGAAAATTCAATGGCAAAAAAAATGGGTGGGAAATGATGGAGGGAAATGTGCAACGGAAATTGCGAGTATTATAAATTTCCGTTGCAATTGTAATGCAAGGGAATTAAAACATAATAATTGCAACGGAAATTTCGATGCAGATGAAGTATTAAAATTAAAAAAATAAAATAAAATAAAATAAATTAAGTAAGATATTTTTATACTGTAAAATCCCTATCCTATCATGTCCGTCTTCTTTCTTGCTTTCCTCTTCACCATGACTGCCATTATTCTTTCATCCAATCCTTCACCTGAGCGACCGAAATTCTAGACTCCTTTCCATCACTTGAGACTCGTGCTTTCTTCTCGGTGTTGTTTCTCCCCTTCCTCGTGTCAGTGCCTTATCTCCTCCTTCATCAAATTGAGCAATAACCCTAAACCCACAATCTGAGGTAAATCGATTTCAAATTATTATTGTTCATATTGAATTTGTTTAAATTTAAGGTGTATCTGACTGAAATTGGTTTAAATCTGTCCATTTTTCTTGATTCCTGTTATTGAGTTGTAATTTTCAGTGCATTTGAGTTTATGGGTCATTTCATGTTTATCAATTTCTAATCTAGGTTTACACTATTTGCAATTGATTATGATCTTTTTGATTCTTTGCATTTCTATTACTAGGTTTTTTTCATGGTTGTCAATTTGTGATATGGGTTTGAGCTTCATATTTGTCGACTTCTGATATGGTTTTAATCTATTTGGGATAAAATATATGTTTTTATGCTGTTGAATTATAGTTTTCAGTGGGTTTCGGCTGCGGGTTTTTTTCCAAACTTGAAAAATTGTGATATGGGCTTGCTCTAATTAGATTTAAATTATGTTCTATATTGCATTTATGTTGCTAGTTTTATCGTATTTGTCAATTTCTGATCTGGGATTGCTCCATTCGGGGTTAAAATTCGCAATCTTTTTGTTGTCTTTCTCTGTTTATTCCATCTTTGATGTTACTGTCTAGTCATTGAATTGGTTGCTTTGCTTCTAATATTCTTTTGGAACTTCTTAAGTTCTTGACAACTTAAATCTGTACCTTTTAGTTGAGTTTCATATAAAAACTAATATTAATTAGAAGAAAGCCTATTGATTAGAGATTGGAATTGGAAAAGTCTTACAAGAGAAAAGCCTTATAATTTCTGAATGATTTCTGTAGCCGTTGGATCATAATTGGATGGGTTTCATCTTTTGTGTATACATGTGAGATTCTACTTTCCTTGAATTGTGCCTTGGTGTTGCTCTTTTCAATAGAAAAATCTTGGTGCTTTATTCTTTTGCAAAAAAAGGTTGCTCTTTTCCTAAAATTGTATACTTTATTCTGAGTTTATGGGTCATTTATCAATTTCTGATCTTGGTTTGCACTATTTGCAATTGATTATGATTGCTTCTTTACATTTTTATTCAAATTCTAATAGTATTTATAATGGTATTTGAAAAAATAATTCAATAAATTGTTTGCAATGAGTTTGAATCAT
>CATIWQ010279309.1:0-25523 GCA_949673415.1 Euphorbia schlechtendalii | reverse complement strand
TATATATGTATATATATATATATATTTTATTTTCCTTTTATTTTGAAATTTTTTCTATTTGACTTCGAATTTCAGTTCTCCTTCTTTTTATCAGTGAATCATTTGTACAAGGCATAGACTGTCAGATTATTCTTATTGATTGTCAAAATGGAATCTTTTATTTTTTTACTTTCATTTAGAAAACTATGTTTGTATATGTGTGTGTGTGTGTGTGTGTGTGTGTGTGTGTGTGTGTGTGTGTATATATATATATATATATATATATTACCTTACAATTTTTTGTACCTGTCAATCCTAGTCATCCTAATTCTCTACTTAAGGTTCGATAATGTTGCTAACCCCATCCTCACTGTTAATTAACTTCTCTTGAATAGAACTCTCACGATAACAAACCAAGTTTGAATGATGATTGATGTTAAGCCTGCATAGTTCATGAATCATTGTAGTACAAAATTCAGAAATTTATCTTATTAATTAGATTTAGTTGAACATTGATGACAACTAAGTCGAAGAAGAAATTGGATTTATGAGTAAGAACAATGAAATATCTAAATTGGAATAGAACCAAATTCAAAAAGTATTTAATGTACAATATGAACTGAATATCTAATTAAAATCTCGTAGAGGAAAATAGGTCCCCAATAGATTTCGAACAACGACATGTGATAAGAGCCAAGTATAGAATTGTAGAGGAGGAGCACCAAATTCACCAGACATAACCGCCTTAGTTGCTTGGAGGAGAAAGGGCTACGCCGCCTAACACACCTCGTGCCTTGTCCGTGTTAAGATTGACGTAAGTATTTGTCCCATTGCACAAAAGACCAGTCCGAGCCAAACATTGTGAGGGGAAGATGTCATGTTATCTGTTTCATTTCGGGCTTCTGCCATGCTAAATCCCTAGACCTTCTTGAGAACGAACAAGTACAGAAAGCCATTGATTGGGTACGCACTCCCACTGCCAACGACAAACTAGCAGGAGTGGCAGGTGAGCCCGCTCCGCTAGGTGTACACTAAAACCTATATAAACCCCATCTCCCACATATTAGGTACACAATTTTCCAGTACTCCCTCTTGTTTCTCTCTTCCCATTTATTCAGAGGCTAACTTGCCAAGTCTTGGTTTGCAAGTAAACGCAACCTCTCCCTAGAGATTGGAATCCTGCTAAACCATTTAGTTTTGGAGATCAACATGAATTTGCAGCTTATTGAATCTTCCACTCATGGTATTGCCGAAGTGCAGAATGTTACAACGCCAAAGAAGAAATTGAGTTTAGGAGTAGCAACAATGAAAAATTGAAATTGGAATGAAGCATCAGTGAGAATAGGGTTAACAATGTTATTAAACGTTAAGTAGAGTGTTAGACTAACTAGGCTTCAATTGACACATGTCAAAAATTGTAAGGGGGTCATGCATGGGAATACATAATTGGGGACATATGGTTTTTTTTTCATTAGATATAAAGAAAAATTCTCACCCAACCTTTATGTGACTCGAACTTGAAATTTGTAAAGCTCAGCCATGTCTTAAATAGAAAAAACTTATATAATCACAATAAAAAAAATGAATTCATATCTACATTTGGACTTGACACTTTACTTTAGCTTCTTGAATTTAGGTTTTCTTAGTGTCAACTTATACTTTTTCATTAAGACTGATAAAATATTTATTATACCAATAAAATGATTTATTTATCCTTCATGAATTTTTCTTTCTTCTTAATATCAATTTTATAAGTTCATCATTACTTAATTTCTTTCCTAATTAATACAATGGTTAATTAAGAAATTTTTTTATGATAAGTAACATTAATAATCTATATTAAGAGTTAAATATAACAAAAAAAAAGCCTAAAATTACACTTAAAAACAACCAGAGGGAGTACCAATTTGATCATGATGTTACTTGTTAGCTTTTGCTTAGTTTGATTTTTCTAAGATGATATTTTCCTGAGTTTTATCTTTTCATGAAACAAATTGTTACACTTTTACAAAATTGATGGGGTATGCAGGAACAATTTAAAGTTTAGGAATCCGCAAAAGATTGCAAGTCTGGGAAAGATGTATTAAGAATAAAAAAATGGGATAATAAAAACCAAAGTACAGAATTGGAAGATACATGACTTAAGGCCTGAAATCCTCTTATTGGGTGTTTGTAAAACCTAAGCCCAGTTTTATATATGAAGCCTTTCACATGTTTGGACCAGGCCCTAAAATTCATGAGTTTGCTTGGAATTGGAAAATAATCATCCATTATTATTTAGGAAGGAACAATAGATAAATGTATTAACCTTATCATTTAGAAATTATATGTCACGACTTGAGTAATTTTCAAAGATTTTTTTATCATTTTATAATTTTTTAAGTTGTTATCAAGCACTATTAAAAAATTACGAGATTTATCAACAACGGCAATTCTATATTGACTCTAGTTTGTTTGATACCTATTTACACTTTACAATCTTCACCATTCATCTTTGGGTAATTAGATCTACATCATATGATGAAAACAGGATGGATGGTGGATATTGAATAGTGTCAACGGGTGTCAAACAATTGGTGTCAATATAGAATTACTATTGTTAATAAATCTCGTAATTTTTTAATAGTGTTTGATAACAACTTAAAAAATTAAAAAAAGATAAAAAATTCTCTGAAAATTACTCAAATCGTGACATATAATTTCTAAATGATAAGGTTAAATTATAACATACATTTATCTATTGTTCCTTCCTAAATAATCAGTAATTTTATATTGACACCAATTGTTTGACACCCGTTGACACTATTCAATATCCACCATCCATCTTGTTTTCATCATATGTTATTGTATTTTTATCAATCATCCCACAAAATTCAGATAAAAAAGAACAAGTTTACCCATTTTTATGACATAATTAATTACTAAGAATCCTCCATATGCAATTTTGTTGAAATCACAGATCCCTTTTGAAAAAAATAATTTCAAATCCCATTTTACAAATGAATGAACCACATGGTACTTTTTGAAGTTTACCTAATAAAATTTGATTTGTATATGCAAGTAAAACGTGTTATTATATGCTGTATAGAACAATTCCGTGACGTGTACATAAATTTGTTGCTTTTCATTTACCATGCCCTCACTCTTATCTACACTTCGTACAACATTCCAAAAGATTTCTTCAATAAACCGAAAAAAACGGACACAAGCAACACCATTACAATCTTCTTCAATGCCAGCACCTTGAGGTTCACTTGATTTAGCCTAAGAATGTCATTCAGCCAACTTGATAACCATACGAGAATTTTAGCAAGCCATGCGATTTCATCGTCAGAGATTGGGCATGTCATCCAGTCACCGTTATATAACTGCATACTAACTTTTCTTAGCTTGAATACTTAATCTCGCAAATGTTCAGGCTGTTTCCTTTCTTATGTATATAAGGTCGGATTTATAGTAGAACTATCAAACAGGAAGCTCACCTCTGCCTTCAACGAATCTACGAACCGGAGGTTTTATGCAAGGTTATCACTAGAACTGGTTTGCCGTTCAACTGCCGCACGAAATATAAACAACTACAAAAACCAAATTATATTGTTCAGTAACATTGTGTCAAAGAGTTGCTAGAGAAATGCAAATTCGGAGTAGAAACCAAGTATAAAGTATAAACACATTACTCATTATTGTGCATATAAGCTTTAAAAATAAAATAGCTAAAAATCATCACGATACATAAATATTAGGGTAAACTTCAAAAGCTTGCCTTTTGGTTTAACGGTTTTGTAAAAAAGTGCTGTTGAATTTTTTATTCCGCAAAAGGGTGCTTGTGGTTTCAAAATTTTGTAAATCAAGGGGAAAAAATATTATTGTCACTAAAAAATAGAAATGTTCAAGAAGGTTTTTCAATAAATTTAACATTCTTATAGGTTAATATTATTATTTAAGAATTATTCATCTCAATTTAAAAAAAAATTCAAAATTTATTCATTTAATTATGATTTTTTAAAATTACAAATCACATTTTAATTAAAAAAACAGTGTTTTAAAAAGCACTAGGCGTTAGGCGGGAGCTAGGCGCCTAGGCGGGGACTAGGCGGGGCCTAGGCGGATTCAATTTTTTTATTATTTGAATATTTAATAATATATAATTATTATTATAATGTAAATACTAATAGTCTAATACAATAAAATGATAACATTAACAACTGAGTTTAATATATAATAACATAAAAAAACATAACATAATAAAAAATCGGTGCAGTGTTCTTAAAAATCCCGCTCAGGCGGTGCCTAGGCGTCGCCTAGGCCCCGATTTTTAAAACACTGCTTTTTATATTATTTTTTTATTAAAATATTGATTTTTTTTTATTTTTCCCTCCTCCACCTAACACCGCCTGATTTTACAAAATCGCGGCGGTGTTTTTAAAAATCCCGCCTAGGCCCGATTTTTAAAACACTGAAAAAAAATATTCGTACTTCTGAAAAAAATTTAAAATTTATCACTAAGGTGTATTGTATAATTAGTAATTATTGTGCCAATTTTTTATTTTTTCAAATTTAAATCATGCTTTTGCTAACATTTAAAACTATAAACACTTTTTTGAAGAAAAAAAATTCCACAATGACCATTTTGCAAATCAGTCAAATTATGAGAAATTTTTTAAATTTACCCTAAATTTTATTCTAATTATCATTAAGATACATGAATTTCAAAATTTGACATAAATAAATGTAAGCTTTGAGTAACAAAATTACATTTAAATAAGTAAACACAGATAAAAGTAAAAATCACGATTGTTCTTTTTTATATATGATTTTTAAATTTGGATCAAAACTAGAAAAAATTCCATCAATTTTGAATGGATCATATATTTAACAGTTTTGTTTTGTAATTAAGCTCATTATCGATATCTAATCTAGTATATTGATTTTCATTCCAATGACGTAGAACCGATGGATACGTTCTCTAAATTTGGACTATAAACCTAGAGAATATTTTTCCTATTTTACCAGATAAGTTTATACGAATATATTTCTCTCTTTTCTAAACATGAGCTATTGCAAATAGTTGTTGTGGGAAATCAAAGAGGATCAATCAGTTTCCATTATTGGCCTCATAATCTCTATCGCAAAAATGAGATTTAGTCTGATTGCATTTTTAGGGAGGGGCTTTTTTTCATACAAGATTGAAAGCACAAAAATAAATAAATAAATATATACACACATACGTATACATATATATACATATACAAATCTACATATGTACATATATATACACACATATATACACATATATTGTTGGAAATACCCAATCTATCCTTGAGTATGTCAATCGGATTAAAGGATGCGATCCAATTTAGTTATTTAAACTAAATTAAAAAGTTATAAAACTTTAAAAAATTAATTGCAAATGATTAAGATTTTAAGGAACTAAATTGCAATTAATCAAATTTTCATTTCATATATACATATGAAATGGAAATGGAAGTGTAATATGGATTAAAAGAATTCATTTTCATTTGATTTTTCATTTTCCTTTCATTATCTTATTTCTGGGTTTTCATCTCACGACGAAAACATCACAAATTGATCGTTATCGATCTTCGTCGCTTCAGATTTCGTGGACAATAGTTATTCTTCGATGCACTATGAGACATTTCCGATTCGGCATTCGTGTGTAGTTCTTCGATCTTGGGCATATAAAAAAGTTTAGAATCCGAATTCGGTTTTATTTATGTTTTCCATCATTGGTATCATGAGCAGGGTTATTTTGCAATGGTTATGTGTTCTTAGTTATTCTAAAATTTCTGAAAAAAATTTGTTTTCGGAATTCAATTCTGAGTTTTTTGATAATTACACGAATAAAATGTGAAAATGGAGAAAAATTAGTGCTTTGAAGAGTTTTAACGAAGTTCACGTGACGTGATTTTTAGGGAATTTTGTTATTCCAGTGTTCATATGGCATGAATCAGTGACTGAGTTCGTTTTTTACCAGATTTTACGTGTTTTCGCTGGAAAAAGTTTCGTTTTCCGTGATGTTTCAAGTAAACATATAATTTCCCTTCATTTTTTCGTAAAACGAACTACAACAACAATCGCGAAATGCGAAAAAAGAGTGAAACTGTCAAAGTTCAGTGGTTGGAAAAACCATCGGGAAGATGGCACGTGTATACATGTGTCGTTGTCGGCCACTCACTAGCAACTGACCCTGACACGCAGGGACAATTGGTGGGCCTCGTGGCGCAACTAGAATGCGCCATGTTGCCTAGTGGATAATTGCCGACACATGGCGTGATGTGATTGCGCCACGTGTCACGACGGTTATGCCATGCTGGTGGCTAATTGTCCAATTATTTGTTGACACATGGAAATCAACGTGTTGATTGCCACGTAGCTTTCATCGGACATTCATTTTTTTTCTTGATTTTTAATCCCAAACAATGTTATTGTTGCTCCAAAATTTTTTCAACCCTCCATTTTCATATTTTTGGATTTATTGGTGATTTTTCTAGAATATTTTGACATTCAAACAATATTGTTTTCTATTTATTTTGTGTCAATAAATGCTTAAAAATTATGAAAAATTAGTTTCTGATTTTTTATAAAATTTAGAACCTAATGAAAAATAATTAAAAAATTTTCATATGTTGATTAATTTTGATAATTATTTTCTTTATATATTTGTATTAGCTACACAAACATATTAATTGAAAATATACCATTAATATCCAATTTAATTATTATATAATGGTTTAATTTAATTATACATGTGAGGTATAATGTGATTGAATATGTTTTAGTAACATATTTACGTCTTTTAATTATTTGTGTGATAATTATTTGGATTATATATGTGTTATATAAGTTTACTTAAGGGTATTTAGTAATATGCTTAAATAAACAACCATTTATATAATGATTAAATTATTTTTCATTGTGAATATATAAATTATGACAAAATATGTTTTTATTTTATTTATATGATAATTAAACATTAATTTATATAGTTATAAATATATAAATATATTTTGGTAATATATTTAAGTTAATTATTTATGTGATGATTAACATTTACCTTTTGACATTTGTTGTAGATGGTCAATAATGATGCAAACTCCACGTAATCCGGATCATCTATTTAGTGGAAAAGAGCCAAGAGAAATTTGAGAAAACCGATTCTCAAAAGTATACTTATTATATTTATATATAATACATAGTGTATTATGTTATTGTATTGCATAGAGAAATATCACTAGTGCAAAAATGGCTTATAGGGACGCACCATTTGCAAGGGTTGTACTAGAAACCGTCTGTAAAAGTATGGACAGAAAGACGAAGGAGATAATTAAGGGTTATTGCGGACAGTTGTTATAGTATTGCGGACGATCGCTAAGTAATGACCGTCCATAATACAAATGTTATTGCGGACGGTTGTTACGTAACAACCGTCCGCAATACCTCTTATAGTATTGCGGACAGTCGTTAAGTGATGACTGTCCATAATACGAAGGTTATTGCGGACGGTTCTAATTAAACAACCGTCCGTGTTACTTCTTTAATCCCTAAATAGATACAGCACTCTCATCCTCTTCCAAAACTCGCGTACCCTTAGCAAATTGTCAAAGTCGCTACCTCCGTCCTCTCTTTCTCACCGGCGTCTCCACGGTCTTCTCTTTCACCGACGTCGCTTCTCCTTCGCTTTGCTGCTTGGTCGTCTGTATTTGTTTCTTTTTTCAGGTACTGCTCTAGAGTTTTCTCTCTCTTTCTCTTTTTTCTTTTCGATGTATTATATTCTGTGCGCATTTGTTGCTTCGATCCTGTTTGAAGATTTTGATTTTGATCTTGTCAGTGTTCGTCTAATGAGGTGATAATCTGAGTTTTTTTCAAGTGCGATCTTGTTAAAATGGTGGATTTTTTTCAGTGTTCGTACAAGAATTGCGAGTACGAACTTGTTATGGAGAGGATGCTTAAGATGCAGAAGATCCGTTAAGAGAAGAAGCTTAAGCAATCGCAAAAGCACGGAGCTCAATTTCTCTCATTCTGTTCGATTATAGGTAATTTGGGGGTTTTTTTTTTTGTTTTGGGGATTAGATCTGATTTAGGATTTTAGATATGGCCTTTCAATAGACGGGATTTATAATCTATTGTCTAAATAGTTTACTGTAATTTATGTTTATGGTCTTGGGTTGCTTAATTGATTAATTCTAGAGCTAATTTTGAATTTATTATTTCATTTACTTATTGAACTAATGGATAAAAAGAGAGGAAGTTTTGATCATATTGTAATCGAAACTACAAGTTTGATATTACTTATGCAGCCAATGCATATAGCCATATATATTTTCTTTCATTTGCGTGGTAGCATGGAAATTATTTTTCCTTTCTCCTACTAGTTTTGTTTATATTTATATAGTTTGGCTCTGTATTTGGAGATTATGGACATTAATTGATTGGTTGAATCATGCACATGCTTTTCTTTGATTTAATCTTCACCTTATCTAGCTTTTCTTTAATTTAATCTACACCTTATCTCTAATTATTTATCCCTACATAGTCATCCATAGACAAACTCATACTTTGTGTATTATGTATGTATTAATCAGAAGTTCTTTTGCATTTTGAATATCAATGAAATAAATTGAATGAAAGGAGGACCATTGCATTAAGTCATGCTGTAAGGATGACCACTATTTCCTCTTTCTTTCATCTTCACTGCTTTCTTTTCAATTTTTTTAGTCAAAAATAGCGTCCCCTTCTTTCTGTCCTAAAATTCCATCGCTGTTGGCCTGAGACTCTCTCGTCATCGTCGATTAGAACTTCTGGTGAGTGATTCTGATTTCTTTATTAATTTTTCGAGTGATTCTACTTCTTAATTAGTTTTGGTCTTCCTTTTGTTGGTTTTGAAGCCATAGTATTTTCTTTATTGTTGAGTCAGTGGTATTAAATTTACTCTTTCCAGTAAAAAAGATTAATCATGCACCCTAAACAGCTTACTTTGCATCAGCCTTCAGGAATTTCGAATAAATTTATTTATTTGATTTGTTTGTCTGCTGAGCTAATTTCCAGAATCCCTTTCTTGAAATTATGTATTAGTAGTGTGAAATATGATTTGAAATGCTACACATATGCGTTTATCTCAAGAAATTCATATGAATCCACTCAACATTATGTATAAAGTATGATCAAGTAAAAATTAAGATTATTATAGGCACATGTGGAGAATCGAGGTTTTCATGTTTGATGTGTTCTCATTCTACATATTGTTGATTTTTTTCAAGTAAAACTGAATAATAAATTAATGTGCAATTTCCAGGGGCTTGCTCGGTTGAAAAAGTAATGGCAAAGTTTTTAATTTAATATTCATGTGCAGGTCTAGTGTTCTAATAGAAAGCTTCCTTGGTAATTTCTTTCCCATTTTTATATCCTTCTTGATATCCTGGGTGCAATAATGTTTGATTTTTTAGGGGAAATTTTCTACTAACATTGATAAGATATTGATGTAATGGTGAAATTTTGTGGTTTCAGATGTATCTATTTTCAGTTTTCTGCGTGGCCTTAAGTAATGAACAACTCCTTAGTTTTCTAACATAGTTTAATGTTGGTGATAAATGAAACTTCCTAAGTTTAAGTTTGTTGGTAAGTATTGGTTGCATATATACAGTCTATTATCCCTAAAATATGTTTATTTTTTGGTTTTTTTTCTAGTGCATCCTAGAGTTAAAACATTATACACCTGGCATCCTTGTTGTTATTGTAGGTACAAAGCTTGGTAAGCTATTTCTTCATTTTGATGTATTTGTGTCAATAATTAGTCTCTATTGGTACAATGCTGTAGTATCAATTTTTTATGAGTTTGTAGAAGCTCCACAATTAGTTATCCATCATGCAATTACATTAATTTTCTTCTGACCATTGTTTACATGTGCACGATTATGTGCCAACTGTTTTTGAAAATTTTAGTACAAATGTGGCGTTTTCTGTTTCCGTTTAAACATGTTTTGAACTGGTCAAGAGGATTATAAAAGGTTAAGACTCTCGAGTTACCTTAGAGCTGATGTTTTCATATTGGTATTTCCCTAGTCAGCAGAGCTAATAACAAGAATGTTTCAATGAAAGTTTTGACCTATGCAGGTTGGGGTTAGGAGCTAATAAGTTCAATCTCATATAAATTTCTTTCACTATTTATATTCACATTGAATCATTTTGGTCAGGACACACCTAAAGTACAGGGCTCCCTTCAATCCAATTTACGTAGTTCATAAATGAAGTTTTAAAATTAATTTTTTTTTAAAAATTTGAGCATTTAGGATGGTTCCTTAAATAAAACCATCCCTATTTCTCATTACGGACGGTTGTTTTAGTAAAACCGTCTCTATTGCTCTACAAACTGGAATGCTTATTAAACGAATAGCATTCCGGACAGTTCTTTTAAAAGAACCGTCCGGAATGCTCCTTATTCCGGATGGTTTTGAACCGTCCGCATTAGTTCCCAACCAATCACGCCGCGGTTTGTGCAGATGGTTGAAAACCGTCCGAAAAAGCCCAAACAAACCGTCCCCAAAAGCCTTTTCTGTACTAGTGCAACTCAAAATGATTATTTTGCTGGTTATATTTATAGAATAATGCATAATGATGCACATGGATTGAAAATTGGAACTAATTTTCCTCTATAGTGGTTCAAGAATCTTATAGTAACCCTTAGTTCTTGTTTGAATAACTTCAGTTCTTGATGAATAATCTTGCAAATCTGAGGACTACATTGGTTTCTTCTCTTCTCCCAGAAAATCGAAAGATTTTCAGAGCTCCAAATTACCGTAAAATAACTTCATAAATCCAATCCACGTGTTTATATCGAAAATAATAGAAACTGGTTGAGAAAACAGAAATAAAAAAATTATCAGATGTAGTTGGGCGAGAAGAAAAAATTGTAAGAAGATATTAGATTAGGCTAGAAACTGCCACTTCATGTAGTTGGGTGATGAGAGAAAACAAATTGGAATAAGAAACTGGATTATATCAGAATTTGCTCTTCGTGTAGCTAGTGGAGAAGAAATCGGAAGAAGAAATCAAGAGAAGGGTGATTAATGATTGTAAGAATGTGAAAGGGAGACAGGATTGGGGACAATAATTTGGGAACAACTGATTTTCTTCCAATTTTAATCTAATTTATAATACATGATCTCATCCAAACTAAATTCAGTTGAATACAAAATTATTAACATTCATTTCATCGAAATTGTATTGATTTTTATGTTGTATTTTTTTATTTGGAAAATAAACTTTGTATATGAAGTATTAACATTAAAAATATTGATAATTATTGGAATAATGCAACTTATATTATTTGTTTGATACCAAATTATCTAAAATATTAGCATTTTGACAAACATTTAGAGAATCCGGTCGATCACCAATTTAATCCGGTTAAACCTTAAATCCATAACCCACTTTATTCATAGGTTCGACTACCGGTCCGAGTCTGAAAACCATGGAAACAACATTATCGTCATTTTTTTTATATCTCGTGTTTCTAAATTCTTCAAATTTTTTATATCTTGTGTTCCTGATAAAGAAGAAATGTTTGAGATAGAAAAGGAATTCTATCATTTTTTGCATAATCATGAGTGTTGGTTCGCTTAGCTCAAATAATCATACAGAGGGGAGTGAATGTAGATTTAACTTGTTCTTTTATAATTTAAAAATCTTTTTCCAAGTTATTTTAATGTATGTTGAGTTAAAGGTGCTGAGTACAGTTTCGTCTAAAACACAAACCACTCAGCTTGAGTTGACCTTGGTTTGTTCACAAACTATGCTGAATAAAATCTTACTCAACTCAGGTTAGTTTTCAAGCAAATAAAATAGAGAGAGACAAGTGATGTATGAAAGCAAACTATCAAAGATAAAAGATAGAGTTTAAGGAATGATTATACCTTGATTTATCCTGGTTTAGCCCCTAGCCTACCTCGAGTCCCCATATACCTTTTCCAAGCTTCAATCCACTAGTCTTTCTTTCCTTTAACTAGGCAAAGAAGACTTTGACAGTGTGTAGGAAAAATTACAGTACCTTCCAAGCTAACTACCACTCTACTCAGTTTACGTACCCTTCTCAAACTGACTCACACAGATTACAATAAAAATGATTTTGCATAAAGGAACTCAACTTATATATCGTTGGTTCCTTTACAAATGAACAACTTAGCTAAGATCTAAGCTTAACTAATTTCTCTCTATTACAAACAAATTAAAAGATTGTTGTTTGCTTTAGATTACTTAACTCCAAAATTTTTAAGGCTGTGATTGCTTTAGCATAGGTTCAGATCTTTAGACATTCAAGGTGATTCACCAGGTTGTAAACGTCTGCTCCAGGCTCTATTTATAAAAGTAGAAATTTGGAAATAGTAGTTGTAAACTTCTCATCTTGACTTTGCTCTCAAAATCTCTTCTCTTCACAACTTTTAATCTATTCGTTTGAATTGTAGATATTTAGAGACAATGATTTTGAACATTGAAGTGAAAGATTAATCCGTTAATGTATTTTTCATCAACGACTCATTTCTACAAGAAATGTTGTTTGAGAGAGGAGCGCGAGATGCAACATATTGATCTAAGTTAGGACACTTTTACTAACGTTGTAGATGGCCATGCAATGCTGGAAAATGACGGATGTCAAGGGATTCCTTCATGACTTGGATTTTTGTGAGGATATCCCAACATTCCATGCTAATACCTTTTGGCTGAGAGGAACACATAAACATTCTTTTATTTTCAGCCCTAAATCCTTTTTAGAACCTGAAAAACTTCTAAAAAGAATATTTTGTTTTCATAGATTTTAAAAAGCACAATATCTTAGTAGGTTAAAATCGCATAGGGAACTGAGCTTACGCTGAGAATAATAGAAGAAAGTTACTCAGCTCGAGCTGAGTTATATCGTATAAACAATGTGATAAATGTTACTTGGCTTGACAACCTTTACTACTCTAAGCCATAACTTAACTGAGCCTTTGTCAAGTTGAGTTGTTTTCCTCAAAAAAACCTCAAGTTGACTTACTTGATTAAGAGAATACTTAGTACCTAATTAATATCATTATCTTAAGTAATTTAATATCGCCAAAACTAAAGTACTATGAGGTACTATTAACATGGGTCAACAATCTTCCCCATTTTGGAACGGATAACAAACTAGGTAGTAGAAGAAATTAACTAGTAAGAGTTTATGGATATAGAAATAACTGATAAGGGATGTAAGACTTCCCCATGCTGAGTGAACTTCCTTAAGCGGTATAGACTCCCCAATGCTTAGTGGATTTCCTTCAGTCAACACAAGCTCCCCCATACTTAGTGAGCTTTCCCTTAAATTGGGACTTGTCTTACGTAGTTTCTCCTTCGTTAGTGGTCTTAGTTAATTCCTGCAACAATTAACCTTATGCAAAAACCAACACATATATCATATAAAGTTAAGAAGCTCTTAACTTGAGGAAAAATTATAATTCTATATATTGAATAACTAAGTAAGTACACAAGTAGTGTCATATACTAAGATTTACATGAGGTTCAATTACGAAAATTTCCTATCTACAAAAATTTCTATTTCTTTAGCTTTCTATCTCCTCTTCCTCTTGGTTGTTGTGCACATGATGATCTTGATGGGCCTCCTCTTGGTTATGATGATAGATGCTGTGGTTTAATAGGATCATGAGACTTTTATTATTGTGAAGATTTACGCACATCCTCTTCTACCTTCTACCCCTTTGTTAGTTGGTCCAAAACCAATTGGTTAAGTCAAACATTGAAGGCATCGATAGCATGAGTAAACATCTCCTATTTCCAAACTAGCACGAGATCAATTTCATTAGTGAGTTTCTCCCTATCAGACGATGATAAGACCTCTTGACGATTAAGTTCTTACAATAACAAATAGTGGCATCAAGTGAGATGGGCAATGAGATCAAATCCTTAACAGGTAAACTGTTAGAAACAATGTAGCAAACCTCTGAAATAACAAACCTCTGAAATAAATAACTAACACTGCAATCTTTAGCTTAGCCTCTATATTAATAATTTGAGGGCACATTATATGAATAGTTCTAGCAGTGAAGTCTATATCCTTCGCATCTTTAATCCTAGTGTCCATAAGCACTTTAACCTTGTCATGAAGCTCATTGATCTTATCTATTGGGAAATTCGACTTCTTATGTATAGTGAATCCATTTTCAAGATCCACTTATGAACTCGATTATGGAAAGAGCTTGCCTATAGCAGAGTCCAATCCCTCGTGAGTGTCTTTAATCACATCATCTATGTTAGCCTTGATAGTTGCGTATATTGTTTTGAATTTTTGATCTAATTCACTGAAGTTTAGTGTTGGCTTCTCCACTTTCTTTACAATATCATCCACTTTCTTATCGTAGGCTAGCATCATCTTGGATATCTTTTCCATTGTATTTCACATGTTGTGCGACATTTCATTATCAATGTCAATCTTATCCAAGAATACTTCCAAGATCTTTTTTGTTACTTTCTCCTCTCCAAGCTTGTGAAATTAAGTCATTTAGGATGCCATTACTTCATGTATGTTGCTTAGTTGCCATGAATTAGCATCCAAACTACTCTTCAGTTTTCCTACTATTGCAGTGGCGATGATATTAGTCGTAATAGATGAGACAGTAGCATCAATTGAGTTGTAGAGTCAGCCAGTCCCTTGAGGATTGGCGCCATTTTGTCCACTAGACATTTTGCACTCTCCTTCACCAAGTGGTTACGGATGGTAAACAAACTCCCCCAGATTTTTCTTGAATTCTTCATAGTAGATGGATTCTGAGGGGATATTTGAATGTTCATCAAACTTTGGTAAAGTGGCCTTCAATTTCTTTATGGATGCCATCAATTCCTTAAATAATAGTAATTGGCTAACTGTGGGAGTAGGGTATTTAGCCCTTGCAAGCTCTCTAATCCTTACCAAGGTACATGTTTCATCAGAGTCCTTTTGAACTTAAAAACTACTAGTAAGGGTTGCTTCCTTAGTTATAAAATTTACCTTAGCTCCACTTACATCTGTTGTTTCCTCCCGTGTATAATTTTTATAATGAGAAACTTCCCCAATCAAAGGGATTGAGGGGGTAGGAGTTGGGTTTCAAGAACGGGTAGCTTGAGAAGTTGTAGAAGATGAAATTTTCTTAGTTTGTACATTTTTTTGGTGAGGAAGGTGGAGAACAAGTAGTATTTACAGCTGGTGGTGGTGTAAACTTTGTGGGAGAGGGAACGATTGAAGTTGTAATTGTTAGAGATGGTGAAGAAGGGTTGGTGTTTTGTTGAGGAGAACTGGGTTGAGGAATAGAAGGAGTGGGTGTAGTGAAGGTGCTGGGTTTGAATTTTTAGTTTGGGTATGGATCAGCCTTAGGAAACTCAGCTTGTTGAGTGGGAAGGTGTGACTTTACAGATTCTTTAATTGGTGCTAATTCTTCAAACACCATTTGGCTTATTTCTTCAACCTCTTCATCACTCACTACAAGATGTAGTGTTATGTCTTGTGGAGGAACTTCTCTTCTTTTGCACTCTCTTTTGCCTTTTCTCACCTTACTGAACTTCCTCAATAGCTTAAAGACTTATTGTATCCTGCTTTCTCTTCCTTTGGCTTAACTCTTGTGAGAGTTCTACTGCAGACATCTTTTGAACCTTTATCACAAACTCAGGATTTGTAGGAGGCAGACCTGATTTGGTGGCCTCCTCTTTCTCTAGTGACTTCTTAGCTCTCAACTCAGCTTCTCCTTTTACCTTAGTCTTTAACTTAATCTTCTTCAAAGGTTATACTATAGTAGCCACAACTACTGCCTTTCTTTTAGCTGGGCTAGCCTTCTTCAAAAGAGCAGCCTTCTTTGCCACTAGGCTCATAGTGGTCTTTGCTTTCATCAAATGAGTCCTAAGAGGGAATTCATCCTCAATCCCTTCACTAGACTCCTCTTAAACTTCATCGATCTTTGGATCTTCATGTTCCTTAACACATCCTCTAGTACAATGGTAGGCACAATCTTCACCTTCTTCAACTTAATATCTTGGGCCTTGGTATACCCAGAATAAAGCTTTGAAAACATAAGCTCCTTGAAGTGCTTGAAGTCGAAAACCTTCCTTAACGAAAGTAGGTAATATCCTCTAACCCTCTCATAGTATGTTGATCTTCAAGGATTTTAATAAGGTTATGATAAGATAGCGATAGTGAAACATCATTGTCACCTTGGTGATATGGTGTAAGATAAGAATAGGCTATCTAATCTTCTTACCATTCACCATGTGATAAACGATACTTCTCTCAAACTTAGTACAACTTGAGAGAGATACAGTCTAGGGAATCACTACCTTAGTTAAGAGCTCATGGAATGCTCTTACTCTCCATGTTAGGCCTGAAGCTCTTATTTCTCTAGAGCCATAATCACCTAGAAGTTCCTAATCTTTCGAAATATCTACATGTTCTTCATCTCTGTTCTTCCTTAGCGATCCTTCAACTTCATACGGAGAATGCTCCCAATCAGCTTCGAAGACACAAGGTAAGATTTCCCTCTAATCTTAGTAGCAAGAATTCCAGGAAACCCTTCTACTGTATATAAATTAGTGTAGAAGCTGTGCATGATGTCCTTTATGGTTGGACCATCAATGAGGAGAAAATTCCTGAAATTCTGCTACCTTATCACTTTTTGCAACGTGCTATTCTTGATCACCTTGTTATAATCCACTTCATAGACTTGCCCAATTTCCCTCTTAGCCACACTCCAGTCAATTGGGTAAACAAAGTACCTTAAAGGAAAATCACTATTTCTGTATCTCTAGCGAGGTTGATGAACATGTTTCTTTGGGATTTATCTCTCAAGATGAACTGATTCTCTTCTAACTAAGGCTCTTTTTGTTGATTTCGGGAAGATGCCATTGTAAGTTGCTATTTTTTAGAAGAAGAAATTAGGGATTTGAGATAGCAAAGATGATTAAGCTTTAAAAGCAAGTGCCTTCTCTCTCCAGCCCACTTTTCTCTTTTATAAGAACTGTACCTATGATAACATACATGTCCTCTCCACTAGAAATGATCAAAGTGAACGGTGAGATTGTACATGTAAATAAACAACATTAGTAAAATGCTACAGTTTATCCCTAAATAGTCTAAATTTAAAAGCCTTTCAATAAAGTGGATTTTAACTTTAACCACAGAACTAAACTAACAAAGTTAACTTAAACTGAGTAAATACATGTTACCTCAACTAACTCAACACAACTTGATTTTGCTTTTGACACTTAAGCCATTTTTCTAAGGTTTTTCAACAAATTAAATTCGCCTTGCGAATTTTCTCTCTAAGAATGTTGAATTGCTCCTTTGCTAAAGGGTTGTGAAAATGTTTGGTTGCTACTCCTCTAAAGGAACATACTCCAATTTGACATATCCTCTTTGCACATGATCCCTTACGAAGTGATGTCTAATATTGACATGCATCCTGTCATGTTGAACTTGATTTGGGATAGGTTAATTGCGCTCTTGTTATCACACATAACTTCAAGACATTTAGAATTTATACCATAATCCTCTAGTTGCTGCTTGATCCATGGTAGTTATGCTACACAACTTCCTGCTATCATGTATTCAACTTTTGTAGTAATCAACGTAACAAAATTTTACTGCTTGTTGTACCAAGAGACAAGAAATTCTCCAAGGAAATGGCATCCTCTTGTGGTGCTTTTCCTATCAAGCTTGTATATTCTATAACTTGCATCTGTGTATCGTTATGGATTAAGGTCGCAGCTGTTTGAATACCACAATCTTACATCAATGGAACCTTGCAAATACCAGAGAATTTACTTAATAATTGCTAAGTGAGATTCTCGGGGGTCAACTTAATATCATGCACAATGACATACTAAGTATTGAATATCAGGCTTACTAGCATTTAAGTAAAGAAATGAGATAATAATACCTCCGTAGAACTTACTATCTACAGGCTTACCAACCTCATCCTTACTCAAGATTGTGTATATAGCCATGAGAGTGGACATAGGTTTTGAATGCTCCATGTTAAACTTCTACAATACTTCTTTGGGCGTACTTCGCTTGACTAATGAAGATTCCATTTTCACTTTTCTTAATTTGCAGTCTGAGGAAAAAGTTGAGCTCTCCCATCATTGACATTTCAAAATCGCTCTTCATCTGCTTGCTGAACTCTTTGCAAAGCCTTTCATGAGTTGTTCCAAATATAATATCATTAATGTATATCTGGACTAGCAACACATCTTCTTTTCTAAGCTTGATAAACAAAGTTGTATCTTCTTTGCCTCTTTCATACCCTGTACTGAGTAGAAAGTTGGTCAGCCTCCCATACCAAACACTAAGTTCTTGCTTCAATCCATACAAAGCTTTCTCAATTTGTAGACATGCTCTAGATTCTTCGCATCTTCAAAACCAAGAGGTTGGCACACATAAACTTCCTCTTGAATGAAACCATTTAAGAAAACACTATTAACATCCATCTGCAACAATTTGAAGTTCATATGGGATGCAAAAGCATATAAAATCCTAACTACTTGAAGTCGTGCTACTGGTGCATAGGTCTCATCGTAATCGATTCCTTCTTGTTGATTGTAGCTTTGTGCAATAAGCCTAAACATTTTTTACAATAGAGCCATCTTCATCAAGCTTGTTCTTGAAAGCCCATTTGGTACCAATGTTTGGTTTTTCTTTAGGCTTAGGAACTAGATCCCAAACATCATTGCGCTTGAACTGGTCTTGTTATTCTTGCATCGCGATCATGCAAAGTCATCTCCTTCTACATCTTCAAACTTCTTGGGTTCAATAAATGAGATGTAATTTGGATGGCTCATCATCTTTTTAAGCTGACCTCACATCATACTTGGATTATGGACATCATCAACAATTCTTTCAAATTAGTGATTACGATGAGTTCTAATCTCTCATGGAAGATTCAGATCTGCAACAAGAATCTCTGCACTAGGTTGTTGAGGCTGAGCTTAATCTTCTTCATTGAAATTGATTGAAAGATCTTCATCAGCTTTAACTTCCTCAGTTTCTTACTCTTGTACTAGGTTTGGAAGCACAAAGAGTGGCATGCTGAGTTGATTTTCTGCTTGGTTTACTCCTTCTTCATCAGCATCAGATGGATGTATACCTGTTTTGTTAGTTTCATTGAAATCTACATGCATAGAATCCTCCAAAGACTAGTTCTTTTGACATATATTCTCTATGCCTTGCTATTAGTTGAGTAACCCAAAAAGATCCCTTCATCAACCTTCAAATCAAACTTAATTAGCTGCTTCTTGGTATTCAAAATAAAACACATACAACTAAAGGATATGAGATGACTAATCTTAGGCTTGCACCCTTGCCAAAGCTCATAGGTGATTTCTCCAAAATTGGGTGAATTATAACTTGATAAATGATAAAGTAAGCTGTGTTAATAACTTCTTCCCAAAAATACCATGGATCGAGCCATCTCAACTATGATTTTGTTCTTCCTTTCTACAACCCCATTTTGTTGAGGAGTATAAGGAGCAAAGAAGCTGTGGTTAATACCATGTGCTGAACAAAATTATTTAAAATGGAAATTCTCGAATTCATGTCCGTGATCACTCTAGATTCTACTAATTTTAATTCCTAGTTCATTCATTATTCGATTGCTAAGTTTGATAAAAGACTCAAAGGTTTCATCTTTGCTACTCAACAAGATTACCCATGTGAATCTTGTGAAGTTATCCAACAAACCGAAAAATCTCTTCCCGCCTACATTCAAAAGTTGAACAAGGTAAAAAAGGTCTAGGTGTAGAAGCTCCAATGGTTTCTTACTTACTACAATTTTTATTGATCTAATTGACTTTCAAGCCTGCTTATTAAGTTGATAAGCTGAGTAAAGCCTATCTTTTTCCAAGTTAATAGTGGATCAACCTATAATGAATTGCTTTTTGGCTAATTTGGACATAATGATCATATTTATATGACCCAACCTTCTATGCCATAGCCATGAACTTTCCTCCTTAAAAACAAGACAAATATAAGTGGAGCTAGGGGACAAGTCAATCATATGCACATTATTAACTCTATAAGCTAGGAGTATAGTAGAATTAGTCTTGTAGTTAATAACTAAGCAACATGCTGAGTCAAATGTAACTTTTTTTCCTTTGTCATAAAGATAAGCTACACTAAGCAAGTTGAACTTTAGTCCTTTAACAAGAGGTACCTCTTCGATTCAAGGACATGCCCCAACTGTATCATTTTCAACAATCTTGTCTTTTTATTATCTCCAAAGCTGACTGATAAGTGTATAATTACACTTTTTATCATTATAATTTTATAATATAAACACTATAGTTTTAGTCATTTTTATACTTCATACAAAAGATTTCACGTGGTATGTAGTTGTTTTTGATGCAAATGTAGATACTAGATAAATCTTGGGAGTAAAATGAACTAGTGGAATTCTATGAAAAAAGAGTGAAAAAGGTGTAAAATGATGCGTGGAACTTGAAGATTTGGCTTAGAATCGAAGCTGTCGAAGATCAGTGAAGTTACAAGGAGATTTCTGAAGAAAACTCAATTCACGGTCATGACAATACCTCACGATCTCGACATGTTCACTTCAGAAACAGACATCTACCAACCAAAGGTTCTTGGTCACGAATCACATATCGCGGTTGCGACGTGGACAGTTTTCTGGTATTATCTTCTTAACTACCAACCGCCAGATAAGCATGATCAACTGCCATCAACCATGATAAACTACCAACGAAAAGACACTTATTAGGAGTCAACCAATCATGAAAAGGTGCCTATCCATTATGGATTGAATCAAAGCCTCTCTACCAATCACATTAAAGAGATGCAATCTTTCACCAATGGATGTGACTCTTCATTTTGAAAGATACAACCCATCAAACTCTATAAATAGGGCTCCAAATCCTCAACAATTTCGTGCCTGGTATGCCTTCAGTGCCTGGTATGCTTTCAGTGTAATAAAGGAAGTGCAGAGAAAAAAGGGTTACGTATAGTGTGTGTATAGTCAGATTCGCTACGTTCTTAAGTGTTAGCGAGAAAATGTTTAAGTGATTCGAATCCTTGTTTCGATCACTAGAATTCATTACATTCTCGAGCGATTGTTGTATAAGTGTACTTGCAAATCACTTATCAATAAAAGTTTTCATTCTTCAATATTCGTTTAATCGATATTCACAAAGAATAGCATCCTAGCGGAGGTTCTGTACGGGCCTAAACCGAATTCAAAGCAGACGCAGGAATTGCGAGAATTGACGACTCCCATTAAAGAGTGGATACGGTTTGATCAACTTTAGCTTTCACTTGCATACCTTACAACTTTACTTTTCTTTCAACTTATACTTTCTATTTCAAAGTTTATGATACGTCTATGTGTCATAATGCATATTTCGTGCTAAGTCTTTTATGTTAATCAAGTTATATGCGTTGGCGTTAATTTTAAGAGTAGTTTCGAGGTTAATAATAATGTGTATAATCACTAGATCTGTGATATAACGCTATTTAGTGAGCCAACATTTCTAGAATGGTAACTTGCTAAATGTGGCTATGTGAGAACGACCCGTACTAAGCATAGTATCGATGTTGTCCAGGTTTATATAACAGTCTTATCTCGTTTGCACTAGGTTTAGAAAAGTTATTTCATGTGTTGCTCTGCGGTGAATTATTGAACATCTGAGTGTGTTGAACCGGTTTGTTAGATTAGTCTAGTGTGTCGTAACACCTTCGTTGATCTTGCATGTTTTCTTTGCTATACTTGTTCATAGTGAAAAATCTATTTATGTAGAGTCTCTAATCTATCACATCTATATTTACTCAACTTTTCATTCTAATCTTCCTCTCCATAAAAATCTCTAATCCATTTTTATTTTATTTTACTTTGTTTCTTCCCTAGTTTATCTTTAGACCTGGTTCCTTCCCTGTGGGTTCGATATCTTTTAAAACTACATTGCAACTGTATACTTGCAGTTATCATCATTTTTCTACGTGATAAGAGGTATTGACAACACCTACATTTATTTGTGAATAAGTTATTGGCGTAATTATTTTCCAATAGTTCACGAGATTTTGGAACCATTATTGATTAAACTTATCAGTAGAAAAGAGGCGAACAAGTTTTTGGCGCCGTTGCCGGGGAAGGCAAATGCGTTTTGAAGATACTGTTGGGAAGCCGAGTAAGTTCTAAAGTTTTATTACTGGAAATAAGGTACGTTTTTATTTTTTTAGTTTTAGGTTTCTTTATTTTAATTTATTTTTATATCTATTTGTTGTTTTATTTAATCTAGAGTCAAAATGTTTGTTAATATGCATTGGGATAAGTTTTGTGGAGAATACATGATCAATAACTTAATTGATGCATGTGTAAATGAAATATGTCATGTTACGTCTTTTGAAGAATCAGCATCTGAATCCCTTGGAAATTTAGAATATTCCTTTGAAATCGAAAAATTAGTTAGAGAAGATGATCCTATATCACCTTCTATAGATAAACCACCCTTAGTAGAATTGAAGCAATTGCCTGTTCATTTAAAATATGCATTTTTAGGAAGTAACAATACCCTACCTATTATCATTTCTAGTAAGTTATTTAGTCTACAGGAAGAAGCATTGTTAGAAATAATAAAGGGGAGAATTAGGAGTATTGGTTGGTAAATTTCCGATATTAGAGGAATTAGTCCTAATATAGTGATGCATTCCATAAATTTGGAAAATGATACTAAACACAGAATAGAAAGGCAGAGAAGATTAGATCCTCACATGAAGGAAGTTGTTAAGAAGGAAATCATTAAGTTACTAAATGCAGGAATTATCTATCCAATTTCAGACAGTGAATGGGTCAGCCCTGTTCAATGCGTTCCGAAGAAAGGAGGTATTACTGTAATTCAGAATAAAAAGGGTAACTTAGTTCCTACTAGGACAACAACTGGATGGAGTGTTTGTATAGATTATAGAAAATTAAATGCAGCCACTAGGAAAGACCATTTCCCTTTACCATTTATAGATCAAATGTTAGAAAGGATATCAGGTCATGCATTTTACTGTTTTCTAGATGGATTCTCTGGTTAATTTCAAATTCATATTAGGCTAGAAGGCCAGGATAAAAACACTTTTACATGTCCATTTGGTACGTTTGCCTATAGAAGAATGCCTTTTGGGTTATGCAATGCTCCAGCTACTTTTCAAAGGTGTGTTTCGGCTATTTTTTGTAAGTATGTGGAGGATATTATGGAAGTTTTCATGGATGATTTCTCAGTTTATGGAAATTCTTTTGAATTATGTCTAGAAAATTTAGATAAAGTACTTGCTATATGTGAAGAAACTAATTTTGTTTTGAACTAGGATTGCTGTCATTTTATGGTTAATGAAGGAATAGTATTAGGTCATAAGATAGATGAACAAGGAATTCCCGTAGACATAGCAAAAACCGAAATCATAGAGAAATTACCTTCTCCCATAAATGTTAAGGGAATAAGATCATTTCTAGGCCATGCTGGATTTTACAGAAGGTTTATTAAGGATTTCTCGGTTATTGCTAAACCTTTAACTAATTTATTAATTAAAGATGTGAAGTTTGAATTTTCTGATGACTGTCTAAAAGCCTTCAACACTTTAAAACAAGCATTAGTTTCAGCCCCCATTATAGTTAAACCAAATTGGTCTTTACCATTTGAATTGATGTGTGATGCTAGTGATGTTGCTGTTGGTTGCGTTTTATGGTAGAAAATTGAAAAGAATTTGCATGCAATATATTATGCAAGTCAGACTTTGTCTTCTGCATAATTCAATTACACAACCACTGAGAAAGAGATGTTAGTAGTCGTATATGCTTATGACAAGTTTAGATCATATTTGATAGGGTCTAAAGTAATAGTTTACACTGATCATGCTGCTTTAAGATATTTGTTTGCTAAGAAAGATGCCAAACCTAGATTAATTAGGTGGATCCTTCTTCTACAAGAATTTGACTTAGAGATTAGGGATAAGAAAGGAAGAGATAATACCGTAGCTAATCACTTATCTCGTCTAGAAGATGATAAGGGACCTATAGGTGAAACTGGTGATATTAATGAGTTCTTCCCGGATGAAAATCTAATGTTTGTTAAACATGCTGTTAGTCCATGGTATACTGATTATGCAAACTATTTGGTTACAAATACTCTACCCTCTGAATTAGATTCCAATGGTAAGAAGAAATTTCTTAAGGATATTAGATCATTTTTGTGGGATGACCCTTATTTGTTTAAAATATGTGCCGAAAATATTATTCGCAGATGTATAGATGATAATAACTTTTACTCAGTATTAAGCCATTGCCATGATAGCATTTATGGATGACATTTAAGACCAGCAAAAATCGCATCTAAAGTTTTAGAAAGTGGATTTTATTGGCTAACATTGTTCAAGGATGCTAAGGATTTTGTTCAGAATTGTGATAACTGTCAGAGAACAGGAAATATAAGTCAAAGAGATGAGATGCCATTGAAAAACATCCTTGAAGTAGAGCTCTTCGATGATTGGGGTATAGATTTCATGGGACCATTTCATACATCTAACAGTAATAATTACATTCTGGTTGCAGTTGATTATGTTTCAAAATGGGTTGAGGCTAGTGCATATAGTAAGAATGATGCTAGAGTAGTTGCTAAGTTTCCTAAGCAACTCTTTAGTAGATTTGGAGTACCTAGGACCATTATTAGTGATGGAGGTTCACATTTCATCAATAAGACTTTTGAAAGCTTGATGCAAAAATATGGAGTAAATCATAGGATTGTTATCCCACATCACCCTCAAACTAGTGGTCAAGTAGAAAGTTCTAATCGAGAAATTAAGTGGATCCTTGAAAAGACTGTCTCAAATTCTAGGAAAGATTGGTCTATTAAGTTAAACGATGCATTATGGGCTTACAGGATAGCTTTCAAGACACCTATTGGTATGACTCCCTATAAGTTGGTGTACGGAAAGGCTTGTCATTTACCAATAGAATTAGAGCATAAAGCTTGATGGGCTTTGAAGAATTTGAATATGGATTTAAACAAAGCCGGTGATAGAAGAAAGTTGGATTTAAATGCGCTAGAAGAACTACGTTTGTCATCATATGAAAATGCAAAAATCTATAAAGAGAAGACAAAATGGTGGTATGATTCAAAAATACAGGAAAAGAAGTTTAAAGTTGGAGATAGAGTTCTATTATACAATTCCAGACTTCGTTTATTCCCTGGAAAACTCAAATCTTGTTGGAAAGGACCATATGAAGTTATTCAAGTATTTGGTAATGGAGCTTTGGAGTTGAGGTTCGAACATGGAGAAATATTCCGGGCTAATGGTCAATGATGCAAACCTTATTTTGAAAATAAATTTGAACACCAAGACATCAATGTTCAATTACTATCTTCACCATGAATTCTCAAGGTACTATAGTAAATATTTATTGTTTATATTTAACAAATTTGTGTTTGTGTTTCTAAGTTTTTATAGGTGCAAGTCTAAAAATTGAAGAAATTTGAAGGATAAAGAG
>CATIWQ010279199.1:0-10746 GCA_949673415.1 Euphorbia schlechtendalii | reverse complement strand
GTGTGTGTGTGTGTGTGTGTGTGTGTGTGTGTGTGTGTGTGTGTGTGTGTGTCAAAAGAACCAGACTATTAGAGCATGTCAACATTAGACATCACTTCATAAGAGATCATGTGTTAAGGGGAGATGTCAAATTAGAGTATTTTCCCTTAGAGGAACAACGTGCAGACATATTCACAAAACCATTGCCAAAGGAGCAATTCAATGTTCTAAGGCAGCTTATTGGTATGCGAATCCCATGTGAAGGAAAAATCAAGAAATTTGGCTAAGCGTTGAAAAAAAATCTTAACTCAACCAAAGGATGTAACACGTGTCTAACACCGTTTAGTTTTTAAAGTAACGCTATGAGAAATAGTTTCGTGGTTAAAAATCAAATCCCACGATTTCAAAAGACGTGCATTTGAATTGGAACCTTCTATTGCAAAACTCACCGTTTTACTAAGTTAGTGATTCAAGTGTTCATCTCAGCGTTGATTCTAATCCTGTTTTGAGAAGATACCATGTATCTCTGTAAGAGGAAGAGATCTATAAAAGTTGAAGGAGTTGAAGTGAGAGGGTACTTGCAATCTTGAATCTCAATCATTTTCAGAGCAAAGAACCCTAATTCTTTTTCTCTCAAAATCCTTTTTCCTTTCTCTAAAATGGCGATTACCAAAAGAACCCTAACTCTCCAAGGTGAACCTAAGAAGAAGATGTTTTTGCACATTGATCGATCATGGAAGAGAATCATCTTTCCCATTAGAACCGTCTTCACCAAGGTGAAGTGGGATGAAGACTTGGATTTTAGCCCTGTATTTGACGTGAACTATGAGACTCTTCTTCTCAATAAGTTCATGCATAAGGTCATCAAGCAGCAAAACCTTAGCCAATTCATGTTGCTTGAAGGTCTAGCTATCAAAATCCTCATCAAGGGTTTCTACTCCACCCTCTACACCATTGAGGGATTTGGAGATGTGCTTCTAGTGGAGTTCAACAATGTCTCCTACCTCTTCTGTGCTAACCTACCTTTGAAAGGCACTGTGCTGAGGAAGATTAGAGATGAGGAGATGGTGGCTGTCCCAGCAGATTAGGAGCTCCCCGCAGACTATGGTGCTGGAGAAATGGCAGGCTCGGGAATGAGCTAGGAGGCAAGAGCTTATCATGAGCTTCTTGTGAAGCTACTGCTACCCAAGACTAGGTCTTTGAGCAACTGCACCTACTTTGAGAGGTATGTGGTCTACCATATGGTAAAAGGCAAGCAACTTAACTGGCTAGTGTTGCTTATACATCACTTGACCAAAGTTATTACCCTCTACCATTACGGTTACCTCATCACCTCTATAATGAAGGCGATGTGGTTGGACATTGTCCCATTTTTTGATGGCCCAGCGGAGACAATAATTCCAATGAAGAAGGTGCTGGATATGCCCCACTTCAGCAAGCTGAAGTATAAGCAGGTTCACACCTGCTACACAAAGGTCAATAATTTGAAGTTGAAGAAGGTCAAAGTGGAACCAATGGTGTTTCCTAAAGCTATGCTAAGGGAGGATGAAGATGCATTTATGGTTGACTTTAAGGACATTCCTCTATCTACTTAGCTAAAGCAACTCCCAACAACCACTTCCACATCTTCCTCTCCCAAGGCAAAAGCTGGCTCCCAAAAAGTTAGAGCCAGCTAGCAAAAGAAAGGGTAGGAGTCACGCTTGCCCAGCCCCTAATAAGGCAAAGGAAGAAAATGAAAGCCAAGACTCACAATCAGAGGGAAGCTGAGGTGAAGGAAAAGGCAGAATAAGATGTTGTGGAGGTACAAGAAACTTTACTCTAGAGTAAGCGCAAGCTTGAGGTGATTGAAGTAACTGAGGAGCAGGGAACCTCAAAGAAAGGTAAAGAGAACCCTGAAACCTTAAGTGTTTCAGCAGTAACCCATGTGGAGGAAATTCTTTCCAAAGCAAGGGGAACTCAACGTAAGCGCTCTACCACCACCCGCCCTATCAAGCCTAATGTTTAAGTGGGAGCAGTGATGAAGATGTTGGTGCAACCACTATTCTTGGTCAAGAAGAGTCTGATCTTTGTGACAGCAACATCCCCGTACCCAACTTCACTCAGACTGAGCAACTTCCTACTCAGCCTGAAGTTCTTCAAGCTGACCCATCCTTGGGTGAAAGAGCTAACCATGAAGTATTCTTAAGTACTACCCTTATTTCTTCTATAAATCCTAACCCTTCTATTCATGTACATTCCACAATTTCTACTCTTATAGATACTGAAATTCCTAAACCTCCTGTAAATCCTCAGCCTAATTCTACAAATTCTGTTCATTCTCCTATTTATGTTCCTATTGATTCTTTTTCTCCAATTTCATCTCTATCTCATACTCAAAATACTAGCTCTTCTCTTCCCCAAACTCAGATAATTCCTTCCCTTATAAAATCTAAACCAACCAATTCTTCAAACCCATCCTCATCCCCTCTAATCCCTTTTATTAGAGAAGTTATTAATGCTGAGAACTCCGCTCAACATGGAAACGCAAGTGGTATTGGTACTGAGGCAAAACCTGTTCTTCTTCATCCCAACAACTTACATTCCTAGCCTAGTAGCCCAGATCCCAGATCGAATTCTCGTTCATAAGCTAACCGGCCCTTCTGGGAGTCATCTTATAGCCAGTGAAGTACTTGAACCCAGCAGCAAACCAGTCCAAGATGACTTGATTGATTCATCTATCTTGGCTCTAAATAAGGGAGTTGGGGTAGTTAGCAAATTGCTGCTAGTCCAAGAATTGACAAACTTATCCTCCAAACATAAATCGATGAACACACAAGTTTGCCCTCTAAATCAATCTACTTTGAGGAGTTTGAGAAAATTCAAGGCAACTTGTTTGTGTTTGAAATCACTAAGCCAAGGAGAACGCCAAAAGCTTGGTTGATAAGATGGCACTAATCTTAACTAGCTTATCGGATTCTACAGCTTAGTTTGGCACAACTGTTACATCTATCCCCATGTTTACTACACTCGCTAATGTGGTTGTAGGAAAGATAAAGGGTAGTGTATATGCTGCTACTCAGTAGCTGAGTAGTTTGAGCTCCACAATAAAAACTAAAACTACATAGTTCCATAAGTTTAGTGAAGAGTAAGCTAAAATAAAGAAGAGCACCGACCACAAGATTGAGAATGTCCTAGAGGAGGTAGAGATAATCAAAGAAATTGGGCACAACACGGTGAAGGTACTAGAGATGATGTTAGATTTATTATGAATCAAGATTCAAAGATTGATCAAGTTTTGAAAGCTGTGAATGAGGTGTCAAAGAAAGTTGACCAAAAGCTTATGCTGAACATTGATTCTCTAACAAACAAGCTGGATGATGTATGCAAGGAGATTAATGACCACACAGATGATAAAATATCAAAGGCACAAAAGTTTATCTTTGTATCCATGAGCAAGATCTTCCCTGAACCAACTAAGTCCTTAGACCCTGAAAGTGGTTTCTCAGTACACAAGAAGCTCAACATACTTAAAGGTAAAATCGAAGATCTTTAGAAGAATGTAGGACAGCTTGTGTTAATCGGAACGTATGATGCTAAGGATATTGACCACACTGCAAGGTGCATATCTTCAATTTACCCAAAGATCCTTGACATGGAAAGAAGCTGAAGATTACTCTCTCTACCTCAGATTTAGAGCTCTGTTACAATGCTTTCAACAGTTCGCATGCTATGGATTCGATCAAATAGCTCATCTTTTTAGGTGTCATCATTTGCTCCTTTCTTAACAGAATGATTAAGATTTCCTCACCAACAAGGGTAAAGAGATGTTGTAGTAGGAGATTTCCCCTCTAATCATTGGAAAGCAGGAGGACTTTCAGTCTACTTTGGACTCTTTTAATGTTTACCTTGAACAAATTATACACGGACAGATATCAAAGGGGGAGAAGGTAGCTGAAGATGCCCTCCGAATTGATAATCTAAACAAGGATCTCTTCCTAAGCGTTCCCAATATCCGCCTCATCAACAGCAACAACAACATCGATCTGATCAAAACAAGCAATCTGGACAGACCTCTTCTTCACAACATCGCAAATAAGCCAATGTTCTTAGTGTAGGCAAATCTTGTAATAGGGCAGAACTTTTGTAATCTTAGCTCATAACACATCTTGTGAGCTGACTAAGTTTTTATCATTAATAAAAATTACAAGTTTGCTTAACTAAGTTAATAACCTCTTAACTCTTTATTTGTTTTGCTTAGTATGTATTCTGTTGTCTATTAATTATCTGAGCAAGATTACATATATTGAGAGCAACCTTAAAGAGAAGCCAAAGTAATATAAAGTCACAATTTGAAGCAAATTCCTCTAAGTATGGGGGAGCTGAGCTGTTTGAAGAAGATCCACTCAATATGGGGGAGTCCAAACTGACTAGGAATCGGCATGGGGGAGTCTTATATCACTTTCCAAGTATTCTCATATCTTTAAACTATTTATTCAATGAATCTCTTCTACTACCTAGTTTGTTATATGTCCAAAATGGGGGAGATTGTTAAACCTAAGTTAATAGTACCTCATAGTACTTAAAATGTTATAGAAATAACAAACTGACTAGGATAGTGAGATTAATTGAGTACCAAGTATACTCTTAAATAATGAAGTTTACTTGAGTTTGTTTAAGGGAAAACAACTTAGTTTACTAATAATTAATTAAGTTATGGCTTAGTAAGAAAAGCTGAGTTGAGCATAGTATTACATAGTTTATAAGATATTTACTTAGCTATGCTGAGTTAGCTTTTTATGAGAAAAGCTATATATCTTTGACTCTTAGAGATGACACATGGCTACTAACGATTTTTGTGAGAAATAGAATATCCCTTTGATGCTTTTCAAGAGAAAAAGTGTTGAAATTAATGAGGATATTCCAATGGTCCTAAAAAACAAAAGGTGTTAGTATGAAATGTTGGAGATTCCTCACTATAGTCCAAAGAAAAAAGAAATCCTCTGACATGCATCGCTTCTTAGTGTCTCCGCGCAACTCTACAACATTAGCACGTCAACGAATTACAGAATTCCATGTTGAAACTAGTGCACCTCTCTATCAGAACAGATTTCTTGAAGATAAATGATTTTTTGACACTTTGGGATAATAGATTAATCTCCTATTTCAATGTTTGAAATTACTATCTCTAAACGTCCTGGAATTTCCCCATAGGAAAATTCAAAAGATTTTGAAGAGAAGAGTTATTGAAGAGCTGTCAGGATGAAAAGTTTGCAACAGCTAATTCCAGGACCTTTAACTATAAATAGAAGATTGGGGCAGACGTTCAAACTTGGTGAATCACCTCGAATTTCTCTAAGAGTTGAAAATTTGTTCAAATACTCTCAGCTTCAAGAAATTCCAAATCAAGCAATCAGCAAACACCAATTGTATAAATTTGTTTGTAATAGAGAGAATAACACTTAAGATTTAACATTGTAAAGGATTCAACATTTCTATAAATTGAATTCCTCTGTTCGCATCTTTTTGATAAATCTGAGTGTCGGTTTAGGAAGGGTACCTAAACTAAGTTTGAGAGGTACTTAGAAAGGAGGGTTTTTTCTGTAATCATTTCTACTCGTTGTAAAGGCTTCTCCGCCTAAGGAAGGAACTAATCACTAGTGGATTAAATCTCGGAAATGAATCAAGGGACTAGAGGTAGGCTAGGGGCTGAACCAGGATAAAATCTCAGGTGTAAAAGTTCTAACCTTATCTGTGTGCCTTTATCACGTTTATCTCATTCATCATTTTATCTATTTCACTCGTTTTGCTTGAAAACTAATCCGAGCTGAGTAAAGTACTCAACAACAATTGAAGATAAATGGGGCCAGCAAAGCTGAGCAGTTTATTATTTTTAGACCAAGCTCAACATGATAAACTCAGCACGCGTCTAAAAATTTAACTTGGTAAAATATTTTTACAAATCTCAAAGAGAAACTAAGAAATGCATTCACCCCCCCCCCTCTACAGTTAATTTAAGCCTCTTAGGAACAACAGATACACAATTCAAAACACCGAAGATGCAATTTCATGGGCAAGGAGTGTTTCAAAGGGATTTAGATTCGAGCTTGTTATATCATCTTGGAAGTTATCCAAGAAAAGACTCATCAAATGTAGTCGTGATTAGCCATATAGAGGCAAAGATAGATACTTACTGGAAGCTGAACAGATATTCATAAAAATCGATAAATGAGGTTGCCCCTTTTCAGATACAACTGGAGCAGAGCATGTTACTAAAGACTCATCAAATGTAGTCGTGGTCAGCCATATAGAGGCAAAGACAGATACTTACCGAAAGCTGAACGAATATTCATAAAAATCGATAAATGCGGTTGCCCCTTTTCAGATACAACTGGAGCAGAGCATGTTAACTGATAGGTGGTCAATCATAGTCAAAGCTGGATATAATGGTATGTAATGAATAACTATGATGCTGCTCATCAAGAACGTAACAAAATGAGCCATGAATCAAAGCAAACTGTTGGAGAAATGAGTGCAGCACAAGTAAAGCCTAAAAATATCATGGCAGCCCTCGCTAATAAATTTCCTCATGAAAAATTTAACATGCGTCAAGTGTATAACCTAAAGATGAAGCTACGCATAGAATCATTTCAAGGTCGAGACGTTATCGGTCAGTTTTTTCATTTGGCACAAGAAAGCAAGTACTTGAATTGGATAAATGTTGATCCAGAAAGGAGAGTTCTCACTCATGTGTTCATACCGCATCCAACATCTATGATTTGTTGTAGACATTTCCTTACTACTTTGGCATCAATTCTAAAAAACAAAAAGATACAAGATGCCTTTGATAGAATTTGTGGGGGTGACTCCTAATAACAAAAACTTTCTCATTACATGGGCACTAATGAAAGATGAGAAAGAAACCAGAAATATAAATGGGTGCTTGATAAATTATGGCGGATGTTTGGAGATGATGTTCATCCTACTATAATCGTTAACGATCGGGAGCTGGGTCTTTCCAAACCTATAAAAGAATTGTTTCCAAACACTACACATCCTTTGTCACTGACATTTACAAAAAGATGTTAAAAATAGGATTACCAAGGTAGTTGGTAATAGAGATGAGCCCCACAGAATGACAAATGGAAAATGGAGGAAAGTTTCTAAAGCACAAATAGAGGAAGAATACAATGAGAATCTTGCAATTCTTATGGATTCATGGCATAGGAATTGGCCTAACTTGATATCATATATCATAGATACATGTCTGATTTATAAAGGAAAATTTCATTCTTACATTGACAAATCAAGTTTACACTTGGGGAATATGATAAATTGCATCGCTTAAGGATTGGCTGCATACATCAACCAGAAACTTAGATACCGTATGGACGAAGGTGAATAAACATATTCAATTATAAGAAACAAAGATAAAGGAAGTATATTTACTAATATTATACGATACTATCGTTATGACTGTATTTCGACATTTGTTAATAGTTTACTTATTATGTTACTCTTTGTTCAATCACAAGTAAGAGCATAAATCTTTATTTTACAAATCCACTATTTTTGGAATATGATTATAGTTAATGAAGCAGGGGTGCATCAATCAAAAGATGATTTTTTAGGGCATCTGTCAAAGGCTCACCGTTATCTTGAAAATGTCATCGACATGGTCAACATGTACCATCCTATTGTTGTGGAGAAAATTGCAAGTGCACTGGAAGAACAACTTCACCCAGAATATGCTGATTATGTTGAACTGAGGTTAACGAAAATATAAGGGGAAGACCAAAAGGGAATATGTCAACCCGGCGTGAAAAAAGTGTGTGGGAGCATAATTCAAGGGGTCTGGACGTTCCAATAGTTCCACTCATCATATTAGTTCAGTTGGGATTCGGTCATTTCCATCAACAAACAATGCATCAACTTACGGTATAAACTTGCTTATTTGATGGGTTGAATAACATAGTTTTAATTAATTTTTTCATATTTTATAATTTACAACTTATTTGTTTGGTTTCACTGGTTCAGTAGGAGTTTCCCTCCAGTATTCTGAGTTCATGGAATTCATTCCAATAATTGTTCATCCATACATATTTGAAGGTGTGGTTAATGTGTGAGCATATGGTAATTGCAGTTTCTGAGTTGTTGCATCATACATTTACAATAACGAAGATGACTATCAATATGTCAAAAATAATTTCAGTACTGAGCTATATGTCAAACGTCTCATCTACGAACCAATCTACTTTGAGGGCATCAATGTAGCCATTAAGCGTATCGGTTGGGCGAGCAGTGCATGGACTCGAAATGATAGGTACTGGATGTCTGTAATTGAGGACTTATTCACTGTTGTAATAGTATATAACGTTGCGGTTATTTATATTCGTTACTTAGTTGTGCCTACTACTACATATTCTTGTTTTACTGTTTTGCCTTTGTATATGTCATCAACCGTGACAAGTCCTTGTTGCGAAATCTTTATTGCTCATACCGGGTCGATCTTGCAACACCACATTAAATTTAATTTACAAAAAAATTATCCACAGCCTCCGATTGCTTATGTGTGGTTTTAACACAGTCAACTTAGTGTGATTGGGCGAGAAGATTTGTATACCTGGAGGTTGTAACAGTGGTAACAATTATATAATTAAATTTGTAGCTATTTAATCAATAACATGAACTTTATATTTTATTGTGTTAATGAAATTCACAAGTCGAGAAATATAGTTCTGAAGTCAAATTTTATCTTTGCAGTTAAAAAATAAAAAGTTGCCTAGCCGGAAATTCCGACCGCCCAAGCCATGGCTTGGCTAGAAAAAAACTTCGGCCAGACCATGGCTTGATTGAAATTTATTTTTGGCCAATCTGGTTTGGCCGGAAATTCTGACATGCCGGCTACCTATGTGGCTGGAAATTTCGGCTGGTTAGACATGTATGGGTCGAATTTTAAATTTCAACCATTAGAAAAAAAAATTCCCGAGTGATGGGTATTTTCATCTTTTGGGAGGGTGACGCGAAGTAAAAATGGATGATGCTTAGTAACACCCAAAGTTATTTAATCATTAAAAAGTGATATTTGACCTTTAAGGGTGGTTTCCTTAATGATGCAATTTTAATAAGTTTATGGGATTAAAGCCATGTTTTCTTCAACTTTTGAAACCTGAACTGAAGCTAATTGAACTGAATTTAATGGACATAAACTGAACTGAACTTAACTTAATGAACCTGAACTTAATAATAATACAATTATTAAAATAATCACAAAACCCAATAAATATAAAAAAATAAATTAATAATACTAATCATTACAAATAGTATTATTCATAACTAATCATATAAAATAATTAATAAAACAATTTTAATACCATTAATAATAAAAAATTGTTATAATACGTAAAATCATTTAATTAAAATTTTGTTATTCAAATAATAATTATTGTTATAATTACACGTGAACTAATAATAATTATTATAATATATTATAGTTTGGATTCAAATTATCATTTATTATTGGATTATAAAAACGTAATAGTTTTTTTAATTAATAAATATTTTTGTTTTATCATCTCATATCACATTTTCTAATTAATCAAAACTATAACTATAAATAAAAATATAATTATATTATAATTACATTAATAATAGTATTATATCAATAACACTAGTAATTATCACTATTTAAAAATTATTCTTACCATATTCATAATGAATGTTAACTACATTAAATAATAATTATTTTTCTATATTAAAATTTTTATCATTGTTCTTCTTATTATTAATACTATTAATTTTTATTAAAGTACTAATTAGAATAATTATTATTAAAATTAAAATTTATGGACCTGAACTGAACTTAATAGACCTTAGGTGAACTGAATTTAACTTAACTAAGCTTAATGAACCTGAACTGAAATCAACTGAACTTAACTGAACCAAACCAAACCAAAGTGAAGGTGAAGAGTAGAGGAATAATAAAGCATAATCAAATTAAAAGAAAAAAATACACCAGCTAACGCTAATCATTTTAGCACTGCATTTATGTTTCAGGAAGAGTCTACAATACATGGCATGTACTATAATATTATCTAAAAAGCATTTAAGAAGTCAAGTTATTGACTTCATAATTGTTAAAAGTGAAGGAAAATAATCTCTTTATCATCCTTACTAAATTAGTGATGTTTTCTTACCTAAATTACATTTTTTTATTATTTCCAATTTTTAAATTAATTCTTACTTTAATTACTAAGTTAGTATGTTTCTAGTAAATATTTTTTCCCAATTTAATTATTATTAAATAAACTAATTTTTTTAATAATATTATATGAATTAATAAATTTTTTGTTTGAATTAATTATTATGTTTAACTTCTGTAATAATTTAAAATTGTTATAAGTACACCATACCCATCCCAATTTATAATAAAGATCATTGGAAAAATCAAATTTAAAAACAGCTTTCACAATAATAGATAATATGAAAATAAATGGTAAATAATTTGAAAAATAATGAGGTGAACTTGATTTTTTTACCGACCATTCTTATTAGAATTATAATTTGAGGAGTTCTAACAATTTCATTTTATCGCAGAAGTTAAAAATAATAATTAATTGAAATAAAAATTCAATTGATTTATATGGTATTATTAAAAAAGTTTGAACAATATAATTAATTTGAAAATTAAATAATAATTAATTCGAAAAATAATGAGGTAAATTCGGTTTTTTTTAATCAATGATCCTTATTATAAATTGGGAAATTCTAACAACTCATTTTATTACAAAA
>CATIWQ010279151.1:0-11153 GCA_949673415.1 Euphorbia schlechtendalii | reverse complement strand
AATTACACTTATTATCACATTAATTTTATACATTAAACACTATAGTTTTAGTCATTTTTATACTTCATATAAAAGATTTCACATGGTATGTAGTTGTTTTTTATGCAAATGCAGATACTAGGTAAATCTTGGGAGTAAAATAAGCTAAAGTGGAATGCTATGAAAAAAGAGTGAAAAAGGTCCGAAAAGATGTGTGGAACTTAAAGATTTGGCGTAGGATTGAAGCTGTCGATGATCGGTGAAGTTACAAGAAGAATTCTGAGTAAAACTCAATTCACGGTTGCGACAATCATTCACGATCGTGACTTGTTTACTTCAGAAACAGAAGATTGCCAATCAAAGATTCACGGTCACAAAATGTGTATCGCGGTCACTACATGGACGATTTTTTGGTATTATCTTTTTAACTAACAACCGCTAGATAAGCATGATCAACTGCCATCAACTACCAACGAACAGACACCTATCAGGAGTCAACCAATCATGAAAAGGTGCTTATCCATTTTAAATTATATCAAAGCTTCTCAACCAATCACAATGAAGAGATGCAATCTTTCACCAATGGATACAACCCTTCGTTTGGATAGACACAACCCTTCAAACTCTATAAATAGGGTTCCAATCCTCTTCAATTTCATGCACCACTAGAGAGGAGAATATCAGAGTGTAATTAGAGAGAGATATAGTGTGTATAGATAGAGAGTTCGCTACATTCTTAAGTGTTAGGGAGAAAATGTTTAAGTGATTCAAATCCTTGTTTTGATCACTAGATTTCTCTATATTCTCGAGCGATTGTTGTATAAGTATACTTGCAAATCACTTATCAATAAAAGTTTTCGTTCTTCAATATTCATTTGTTCGATATTTGCAAAGAATAGCATCCTAGCGGAGGTTCTGTATGGGCCAAGACTGAATTTGAAGCAGACATAGGAATTGCGGGAATTGACGACTCCCATTAAAAAGTGGATATGGTTTGATCAACTTTAGCTTTCACTTGCGTACCTTACAACTTTGCTTTGCCTTCTACTTATACTTTCTATTTTGAAGTTTATGATATGTCTATGTGTCATAATGCGTAATTCATGCTAAGTCTTTTATGTTAATCAAGTTATATGCGTTGGAGTTAATTTTAAGAGTAGTTTTGGGGTTAAAAATATCGTGTATAAGCACTGGATCTGTGATATAACGCTGTTTAGTGAGCCAACATTTTTGGAATGGTAACTTGCTAAATGTGGCTATATGAGAGCGACCTGTACTAAGTATAGTATTGATGTTATCTAGGATTTCATAATTGTCTTATTTCGTTTGTGCTAGGTTTAGAAAAGTTACTTCATGTGTCGCTCTGCGACAAATCATTGAACATCTGAGTGTTTTGAACCGAGTCTGTTAGATTAGTTTAGTGAGTCGTAACATCTTTGTTGAACTTGCATATTTTCTCTGCTATACTTGTTCGTAGTGAAGATTCTATATACTTAGATTCTCTAATCTTCCACATCTATATTTACTCATATTTCATTCTAACCCTCCTATCCAAAAAACTATACCTTATTTTATTTTATTTTTATTATAATTCCCTATTTGATATTTAGAACTAGTCCTTCCCTGGGGGATCGATATCTTTTAAAACTACATCGCAACTGTATACTTGCAGTTATAATCATTTTTCTATTTGATAAGAGGTACTGACAACACCTATATTTTGCGTGAACAAGTTCTTGGCACCGTTGATATTTAGCCAAACTCTTCTCGTCAAAGTTATTAAAGTTATCAGTAGAAAAGTTGTGAACAGTGATTATGAGTATAGTGATGATCACATTTTGGTAAGCTGAGTAGTCAAGATGGGATCCATTGCTCCTAATATAGTGAAATAATGGGAGATGTACCTTAGGGCCACTTGTTGAAGTGACACTCATAAACCTCTAATCAGAGTATAAGATTTATAGAGCATTTTTCTAATCTATCTTGATACATAATGGCTGAATGGTGTTCTTCGTGAACAAGTCTAATTCTAGGATAGCTACGGCCATTACATGAGCTAACACTTAATTCGAGCTCAATAAACTAGATGGTACTTAACCTAATGGAAGGAGTGTATTGTATTGGTTACTATTGCAGAACTGGATCAAGTCACAAGCATGTGATGTTCCAAGTATCAGGGGATCATACGCCTTTGCTAGAAATCCCATTTGATCATCTAGAGCTATCGAGTTCTATATTGGTCTGGAACACTGAGCCTAAAGATTCCCGGATGGGAAGCCAAGTTTAGGTTAACCTCTAGCGGCTCTATACTTTGGGATCCTATGAGGTCACACACTTTTGGTCTTTATCGGACTAAGTAAAGCACCTATAGACTAGGTCTATGCCAAAAATTTAAGTTGTCGAATTCGTTAGAAGAATTATTAATTGGTTGGACCAAATTAATAATTAAAGAGAATAAAGAGATGATAGGGAAAATTACACAGAGCGGAATAAGGAAAATTTTCCCATTACGAGTGGGCCCCAAATGAACACGGGTTGTTCGAAGTGGGGACTACGCGGCTACCCTACGAGCTGAAAAGCTCACAGACCGCAAGCACGCGGTCCGCTAGAGCAAGGCTAGACCGCAAGGGCTTACCTTGATTAGAGGCTCGCGGGTTAGCCTGCGGGTCATTGTGACCCGCGCTGGCTAACCCACTAAGGTGGGATGGGGTATTCCCATCCCACCTAGAGTTAGAGGGGGAGTCTAACACTCCCCCTTTTCCCTATATATAGGCATCCCCTCTCATTATTCTCAATGCATACACACTCTTAAACTCAACTTTTCTCTCAGAGTTTGACATCTCTCTCTTCGTTCGTTATGCGAGATCCTCCACAAGTTTTTCCAAACAAACAAAGAATTCTTTTGAAGGCTCTTTCTAAAGTGAACCTACTCGATTTATTTTTAGGTCTAGCAACTGCTGTTTACTGATGGGTTCTTCCTCAACAAGGTTCTGGTCAATGAAGATCCGTCTATGAAATGTTTTAACCTAAATTATATCAATCATGGCATGCTTAAGAGATTCTTAGGTTAATTTTATGTTTTGAGATCCCATCTTGTAACGTTTGCATGTTCAATTATTATCTTGATTAACTAGCAATGGTATCAGAGCGTCCCTTATGATATGCATGATTATAATTTGTTAAAATGTTATCTTCTATGAACTGATTAAAGTATGCTATGCATGACTTAGGGTTCAATTCCTGTTATAGAAAATGATGTGATAACCAAATTAAGGTTTTGCTCAAACTTAGTCTAGGTGATTATCATATAAATTAGCAATGTTTTACCGCAGGTGTAAATGCTTTGATTGAGGGTCATCTCATACTTCACTTAATTACAGAATGATATCTTTAAATCATAGTAGTCCATAGTACAACGAATCGAAGTACCCGTGGTTTTTTGGGCAAGGATTGGACTTGGCTTCTCATTCACTTTAAGGGAGGCCTCTTCTACCTAGAAATCTCCATCATTATAGACTCAAAAGTACCCAAGGGATTTTTATGACTTAGTCGATTTTTAGTATGGGAATTATGTTCCGCATATGGTTTTACAAACATGGTTTAAGTTGTTAAATTAAAACTTAAAGACATAGGTGCAATCACTTAAACATGGACCTTGTTTGTTTTGCATGCTATGTGGAGTCTTGGCATGATGGAATGATTATGATATACCAGTCCGGAATTATTATTTTCATAATCATATCCATCGTATAAGACCTAGACTAGGGCAAGACCAGCGACACCAATAAAATCCCCATAATAATACTAAGGCAGTATATAGTCTTCCTGTCATAATTCGTGATACTAACCTTATTAATGGATGTAAGCACATGTAAAACATGCCTTCCCTTAACATGTGTTTAGTCATGAGACTAGATGGGGTTAAAGCCTTAACCAAAATGGGTTAGTTGTCCATATTATTGGAGCTAATGCCAAATTGCAGACGCATTTGAGAAGTTGTACAATTGGGTACGCACGTCTCAAGAAAGAGAACTCAAATGGATTAGCAATTGCAAGAGATGCAAATGGATGGGTTCCAACCATGGTTGTCTTATTATGGCATGACCTGCGATAGTAGCTATGGATGCTACGTACTAAGGAAAATTGGTTCAACCAAATTTCCAGAATTTAAATAGATGGAGCTATTTGAATGTTGACAAAATAGTAGGAATTATGTGTTTAATGAAAGACCTTATATTAAATGAATGTACATATACTAATGTCTAAATAAATTCTATCTTATATCTAGGTTGAACAATGAATTCGAACATAAGTCTCCGTCCGATACTTGACAATAAATTGATAGGGATCAATTTTGATGACTGGTTCAAAGCTTTTAGAAGAGAGCTTGAGAAAAACCACATTGATTATGTTTTAGATAATTTGTGAGTGGTCAATCCTAATGCTAAGACTTCTATCCAAGAGAAAGAAGCATATCTTAAGCACAAGAAGGATGCTTTCATGGTATCACTGGTGATGTTCAAAACCATGAGTTTGAAGATTAAGAAATAGCAAGAAGGTATGGACCTAAAATCCATGCCGATTCATCTCAAGGGATTTCATGAGGGCATGAAAGTTGAATGGACTAGAATATTGAGATTTCTCTATAAGTCTAGGAGAGATGATGGGATCCTGGCCACTAAGTGATGCATGCAATACTTACAGTATTCAAGGAGATTGGCTCAGATAAAAATCAACATAGATTCCAACCATTATATAAACCTTATGATAAAAAGTTTGTCTAATAAATATTTACCCTTTGTGAAAGAGTATCTCATGTCATTGAAATGGTTTTAGCTTTATTATAACTAAATTTGGCAATTCTCCTCCTAGTGTGGTTTTCTCTTTATTGCAGAAATTTGATGATAATTTTCTAAATGAGATTCCATATGAGCTACATCCTTTTTTAGTGTTCAAAAATCTGATTCATTTTTTGGCGTAGACCATCAATACCGAGTTGCCTAGCTTATATGAGTAATTTCAAAGAGAAGATAGTACTCTAAAGAATGACGAAGATTTCCTTGACGTTAAGCATGATTCAAGGATGAATCATTTTTAAAGAGAGAGGGAATGACACGAATCAAGGAACACTGATTATTAAGCATAAAAATGATAAAGACTTGGAATTAAAGTGGGAATATCCTTTTCTAATTACATTTACAAAGTCTAAATCAAAGAGTATTCAAGAAGTTGTAAATGAGAAAATCAAAGAGATTTTGATGATTCCTAATTTAGCTCAAGTTTCAACAAAGCAACACAAACTTAAAAAGAGGTGAAGAATTCCAATTTTTTATTCAAGTAATGAAGAAGAGTTCAAGACTTGGTCTAATTAGAGATAGCTTAAGTGAGCTTTGGACACGCATGTGTAAGTCATATGTTAACTCATTGGGATCTTGACTAATTCTTATTGGATCAATTACATTATGGAAAAAAATGAAGTGGCTGCAACATAATATCCTTTTTTAATTTAATATAACTTTTATTATTTAATAGTTAGTATACTTAGTTTCCTAATTTGTTTAATATTTCAAATTAGAGTAGGATTCTTTTCTTATGCTTTAAGGAATTGCTACCTAAACCTATTAGGACTTCAGTATTTTCTTTTTAAGAAAATTCTTCATATAATTTCATGCTATAGGGTTAGTAGTATTATATATAGACATTTTTTATTTGTATTAGACAGTTTTTTATGATTAATAAAATTTCAGATTTCCTTTGCGGAATATTCAGCTTCTTCTTTGAGTGTGAGTGATTGTGATCTTGTTCTTGAAGTCTTATTTTAATTGTGATCAATTGTTGTGGCTAGAAAATTGAGAATCAACCCCATAACAGGTTCTTTCATCCAATTTGAAAGGTTACGTTAACTATATGTTAGCTTGATTATTCATTTTATTTGTTAGGATTGGTTATTCTATTGCTACTTCTTATTTTACACTGTGATTTTAAATATTTTATCCTATTTTTTTTCATTTCATAAACCTTAATTCATGGTCAGGACATTCATTGAGTTTGGCGTAGTTGGATTCACATCAATTGGTATCAGAGCACAATTTGAATTACGATTTGAATTCTTTCCAAATTTATTCTTTCCGTCATAACTTTTTCTCTACAATTCAGATTCTTGTGTTTGAAAAGCCATTAGATTCTTAAGAGAAAGATCTAAAACTTTCCAGAAGAATTTAAATTAAAATTTGTTTTAAAACTTAGTATAAAATGAATTCAAAATTCATGAACTAGTTTGTTAAAGTTTTTCTTTTTTTTACTTTGTTTATCGAGTCTTGCATTTATATTTTTGACTCCAGATATTTAGGATCTTTGAAGTTATGTTTTTTTTCTCTCGTTATTTATTTATTTATTTTTTGCAATGTAGATTCTTAGTTTCTACTATCCTTTTTTAATTTACCCTTTTGCTTCCATTTATTCGCTATTGTTTGGCCATTATTGTGATCTATCAATATAATACCAAAGACCATGGAGCACTTGTGAGTATTCTACTTTGATTTTTTTTTCTATTCTATTTGTCTAACCATGTATCATAAGGATAATGAGTCCTCTTATGAGATGGATCCAAAAGCGCTAAGGAAAGTTGTTGTAGGAATGAATAAATTGAATCAACAATTGTTTAAGTTTAAAGATGAGATTAAAAAAATTTAAGGGTACAAGCAACATACTTACATCAAGGATGGTTATGAGGAAGAGTAATATGATCTATACTGGCAAAGGAGCTCTAGGGAACTTCCACGTCAAGATGGTAATTTCAATATTACTAAGCTTACAATACGTTTTCTTCAAGGTACAAGTAAACTGAATTTTGACAATATGTTTCATGCTCGTTGTCATATTCCCCGAGAAAGTATGTAGTATGATTATGGGTATTGGTAGTCCTTGCAATATTGCTAGTATTACCATGGTTGAGAAGTTGAATCTTCTCATAATTAGACATATAAGATCTTATAGCCTTCAACTTAATAATAGTGATGAGGTGAAAGTGACTCGACAAACCTTGGTCGATTTTTCGATTGGTAAATTTCGTTACCAAGTTTCATGTGATGTGGCACCAATGCAAGCAAGTCATCTACTTTAGGTCATCCATGGCAATTAGATCATGAGGCCATTCAGTATGGCAAATCGAACAGAATCACCCTCATTAAGGAACAAAAATGTTACACCTTGTTACCTTTGACATTGGAGCAAGTTTACCAAGATCAGCTTCATATTCAGAATTCATTATCTAAGGCAGGGGTTTTGGTTAAGGCAAGGGAAAACAAGAGTATTAAGATCAGTAAGGGTGAGAAGAGAGACGAGGAGAGAATAAAGGCTAATAGTGAGTTGAGCGAAGTAGTTTTGAGGAGGGAAGAAGGTAAGGGCATTGTAAAAGCCAATACATTTTATGCCAACATGAGAGATCCAAAGCTGGCTGAAATCACTAATTTGAAGATGTTTTCATTTCATTGCAATGGTTTTAGCTTTATTATAACTAAATTTGTCAATTCTCCTTCTAGTGTAGTTTTCTCTTTGTTGCAGAAATTTGATGATAATTTTCCAAATGAGATTCCATATGAGTTACATCCTATTCGAGTGTTAAAAAATCTTATTTATTTTTGTCATGGACCATCAATGCCGAGTTGCCTAGCTTATATGAGTAATTCTGAAGAGAAGATAGCACTCCAAAGAATGTCAAAGATTTCCTCGACGCTAAGCATGATTCGAGGATGAATCATTTTTAAAGAGAGAGGGAATGACACGAATCAAGGAACACTGATTATTGAGCATAAAAATGATAAAGACTTGGAATTAAAGTGGGAAGATCCTTTTCTCATTACAGTTACAAAGTTTAAATCAAAGAGTAATCAAGAAGTTGTAAATGAGCAAATCAAAGAAATTTAATTTAGCTCAAGTTTCAACAACTTCTAGCAACATTAAGAAGAGGTGAAGAATTCCAATTTTTGATTCAAGTAATGAAGAGGAGTTCAAGACTTGGTCTAATTGGAGATAGCTTAATTGAGCTTTGGACACGCATGTGTAAGTCACATGTTAACCCATTGGTATCTCAGCTAATTCTTATTAGATCAATTGCATAATGGAAGAAAATGAAGTGGCCACTACATAATATATTATTGTAATTTAATTATACTTCTTTTATTATTTAATAGTTAGTATACTTAGTTTCCTAGTTTGTTTAATATTTCAAACTAGAGTAGATTCTTTTCTTATGCTTTAAGGAATTGCATCCTAAAGCTATTAAGACTTCAATATTTTATTTTTAGGCAAATTCTACATATAATTTCATGATATAGGGTTAGTAGTATTATATATAGACATTTTTTATTTTTATTATATAGTTTTTTATGATTAATAAAATTTTAGATTTCCTTTGCGGAATTTTCAGCTTCTTCTTTGAGTACGAGTGATTGTAATCTTGTTCTTGAAGTCTTATTTTGATTGTGATCAATTATTGTGGCTAGACAATTGAGAATCAACCCCATAACAGGTTCTTTTATCCAATTCGAAAGGTTGGTTTAACTATATGTTAGCTTGATTGTTCATTTTATTTGCTAGGATTAGTTATGTTATTGCTATGATTAGTTATGCTATTGCTACTTCTTATTTTACACTTTGATTTTTAAATATTTTATCCTTTTTTTTGTGTTTCATAAACCTCAATTCACAATCAGGACATTCATTGAGTTAGGCATAGCTGGATTCATATTAGAGAGAATGAGAAAGTAAAAGTGTAAAAAAAAGAAAAGAGAAGTTTATGTATTTATAAGAAAAAGGGGCGAACCCCACCCTCCTTTGTTCTCCAACAAAATCCTACTAACAAAACGAAGCGGTGCACGGGACATCCCTGATATTTTTCTAACTTACTAAATTTATTATTTCATCATGTTTTAATTTTTTATTAAAGGGAAAAAATTTTTGTTTCGCATAAATTCAATCAAACAATTAAAACAAAACATATTTACCTCTTAATTCTCTTTAATTTGTCACAAGAAGTAATTCAACATCTTATCAAACTTACGTTTGGTTGCCTTTGAAAAGGATTCAGGCACCTCACCCCGGTAGTTCCGATGACATGGAAAATCGACCAGAGGTTAACTCACAAGGGGTACATGATGACAGTAATCGAAGGAAAAAACACTTGTCTGTCAAAATCACACTGACATAAAAAGTAAATGAGTCACCCACATGGTACACCAATCAAGGATTCAAAGTCGCCAACCACATCGGTCAGGTATTTTCTCGATCCCTCTGCTCATTTCGTGTGATCGTACTGGCTATTTAACTAGCAGCGCGATCACACAAGGGGCGGCTGTGAGCACAGAATTATGTACCAGCTCGCGCGTTCGATGATGTTGGCTTTTTGGGATTTAATCCTTGAATCACACAATTTTCGATTATCTAGAGATCTTCAATTGAGATTGCTCCTCATCTCTAAATTTATTTTAAAGACTTAGAAAATTAGACTTTACTAAAAATTAATTAAAATTAAAAATTAAAAAAAATATAAAATAGGGGGACGCAAAACCGACCTCGCCAGAGTTTCGACGAGGGACCCCTCGCCGGATTTTTTTTAATTTATCCCAATTTTTTGGGGATAAGTTCCCCTAAATTATATCAAGGATTTTTCAGTGTTCCAGACCGGCAATATTCAGTACTCTAACTTATCACAATATTTTATTTCAAATTAAAAACACGTTTTGATTCGATTTTTTATTAATCACCAAACTAAACTAAATATGAAGGTAGAATGCTCCAGAGGATCAAGCGGCTATATAGAAGTGGATTCGCTCCGTAAGGGTGAGCCTCTGAGTTCATTGAGTTGCTTTATCTTGTGCCTTTTATGCTTTTAATTTTATTCCACATGTCGACCTAGGAATGATTGTGCTTTTTATTGTTTTGTAAATATTAATGTAATATTTTGGTTTCTTCTTTTCTACTTCTTTTAATTATCGAAGATTCCTGTTAGAATACCCCCACGAAGGGAATAAAAATTTATTCCCAAATAACAGCCCTCTCATCTTTGCCATGCGAGCATTTTCACTAATTAAAATGAGCAACAAATGTGTTAATAAAAATGAACCTTTTATTTCTAAATAAGAATTTTTAATCATTGATTTTTCAATTAGGCCACACATGCCTCATCAAAATCAAATTGAACATATGTGCAAATGTTGTGTTATACCATGTGCTAACCTTTATGGATGCAGTTAGATTAAGATTAGATGTATGTTTAGGATTTTATTTTTCCTTCGGGTATCACAATTTCAATTATATTTTTTTGGAAAATGTAATTAATAGATTAGGTGGGCGGTTGTATCCCCTGAGGTTTTGTAATTTTAGTCTTTACTTTTCCGTATTTATTTATCGCTTTATGTATGGATTTATCGCTTTCCAAATATGTGTGAATAATACATTATAAACTCGAAAATGACATAAGTACGAATATGCACAATTAAAAAATATGGTTTTTTGTAGATGTAATTTAATGTGATCCAATAAGAAGTAAGCAACTTATCCCGAACCCGAATCTCTGTGTCTTAGAGGGCCGTCCCCTGAACGTTAAGCCCCATAGGACTCTAATTCTTGGAAGATCCAATCTAGGTGGTGACTCTACACTAAGACACGGTGGATTCGGGTTTTGACCAATCTAAAATTATTTTCGCTTTCTCTTTCAAACCTTCCGGGTCCATGATCCGGTATTTTTTATTTTCAACAAAAACACCCTGGTGGACCACGCCTCTTATATTAGTGTGCTCTCGGCCCATCGCATTTTGCATCGTCCGCTCACAAATTCACTCAGCATGAGGGAGTTTTGTATCAAACCGGGTGTGAGCGGGCGATACGGAGTGGTGGGACGAGAGCGCGCGAATTCATAGGCGTGATCCACCGGGTGTTCGAAAAAAGAAGAAGAGAAAAGGTACCGGATCGGGGACCCGGGAGAAAAAGGTTAAAAAGAGAAAAAGGCGAAAACATTTTAGATCGGTTCTAACCCGAATCCGCCGTCTCTCAGTGTGGAGTCGCCACCTGGATTAGCTCTTTCCAGGAATTAGAGTCCTGTGAGGCTTAACGTCCGGGGGACGGCCCACCAAGACACAGAGATTCGGGTCCGGGATAAGTTGCTTATTTCTCAT